>JAJMKA010000055.1:0-76689 GCA_030563805.1 Ruyongia namnaoensis
ATATCTATAGCTTACAGCGGTGTGTTGGGATTTGCATTAAGCTACATCTATTTATGTCTTACAACTTTGATTGAATACTTAAAGAGATCAATTTCCTCTTTTCTTATTGTATAATTTATATAGAATTAACCCTTATTATACATAGATTTGGTACTCTAACGTTTCATATCTAAACTAACTGTACTTTAATTCTCAATAATATACCATTACCATAAATAATAGCTATCACACAACAGGATACATTTTCTTTAAATAAATAATTAGTGTTGGGATTTGCATTAAGCTACATCTATTTATGTCTTACAACTTTGGTTGAATATTTAAAGAGATCAATTCCCTCTTTTCTTCTTGTATAATTTATATAAAATTAACCCTTTATTATACACAAAGATTTGGTGCTCTAACGTTTCATATCTAAACTAAGTGAGTGTATCTTAATTCTCAAGAATTAAATCTACTATGTATACATAAGGGTGGGTTTATTTATCCCCTTTAGTTATCGGTTAGCTAAATAGAAGTTGAGGAAATTAGACAAGACAGTAAGTAATAAAGGTGGATATTATTAAGAATTAAAGTACAGTTAGTTTAGATATGAAACGTTAGAGTACCAAATCTATGTATAATAAGGGTTAATTCTATATAAATTATACAATAAGAAAAGAGGAAATTGATCTCTTTAAGTATTCAATCAAAGTTGTAAGACATAAATAGATGTAGCTTAATGCAAATCCCAACAGATATATTGTTTATACTCTTGAAACTGTATCTAACCCAAAGTACCTTCCCACATTGGTTTATTTGATTATTCACTCTAGTCTATATGTTATTACTACGTATATGATAGTTTGTATAATGTAGTTTCCACAATACGATGTTAATGGTACCAAGTTTAGTATGAAAGGGGAGTCTATACAAAAATTATAAAATAATATCTCTGCTTAAATGCAATTCGCAACAACAATAAGAGCAACCAAGTGTCGTTAAGTATATATACCCGTAGCTCACTGAAAATTACAACTAGGGCACTATTGTGTGTATTGTAGCTGGTGTAGTCTGGTGAAGGTCCAGACTAATGTTCCAAGCGGTATTACGAAGTTTGTGCCAAATCTAGTGTCTATAACCAAGGGAAAACTTCACTTGAATCACTTAGAAACAGCAAGTGTATATCTCCTAACCTGGGAATTAAGTTGAGATTTGTCCATATCTTTATAATCTCTTTCAACGTTATTGAAGATTCAAAAACTCTTTTATCCTACACAGATTTGGTACAAGGTAAATCCCAACATTAACCAACCATTCATTGTTATTGAGATTTATGTTGAGCTATATTTAGAATTCTACTTATTTATTATATTCATTGAATACTTAAAAGATGTGTTTCCCACTTTCTTTTCTTATATATTTTTGTAGTATGGACTTCCCTTTACTATAAATATAAGCTTTATTTAAGTTCACTTACAGTAGTAAGTTATAAAAATTATTTCAATATCATTTGTGCTGTGATATACTGAAGGTAGAATTATAATGCGTGTCAAGTAGATATTTGTTGATATTCCCAGTAAACCACCTACCTATATATGTTACAATGAGTTCCTAATCGATTAAAGATTAACTTGTAAGTTGTAACTGTATTGAATTTGTGAATTATTAGATGTAGTTTAACTGCAATATAGATTAGTCCTTTTTATACAGTAGAGCTTATTACTTACTTACATGATCGTAAAATAGACAAATAGATTTAATATCAAACATCTGCGCGAATTATATATATAAGAAAATCACTATAAGTGGAATTCTGTCTGATATGACTGACATTCATCAAACTCTCACTTCTAAATTAACAGTAATTCTTAACAGACAATGTGATCCATAGGATGATTCTGATTTTAATTCGATATGATAATTATATGGCGAGTTAGCCAAAATACTGTTTGATATTAAATCTATTTGTCTATTTTACGATCATGTAAGTAAGTAATCAGCTCTACTGTATAATGTATATATAAGAGATGGTTCATCCCTTTCTGAAGGAACTCATTCTGTATATTTTGTTATACTCTTGTACCCAATGTACCTTCCACATTAGTTTATTTGATTATTCACTAGTTTGTGTTTCGATAATTTTAAACATTTTTTATTTCATTTAATCCAAGCTTTACCATTTCGATGTGCTATACGTTTTGGTACAGACTGTAGAGAGTAGGATCTATTATAAAAAAGTAGTACTTTTAAAAAATTAAATCATACATATTATATCTGTCTATCATTAGAATTTTTTGGCAACAGAAGCAAAATATTCACCTTGAATTGTAGCAATTTCCAATTCTAAGTTTGATGCCATTCTGGAACCATCACCAGCAGTAAATGAACCAGCACCCCATGGAGAACCACCATGAACTTCATCAAATGAAGTAATTTGGGCAAAACTGTTCTTGTAACCTAATGGAACATAGATTATACCATGATGAGCTAAAGTAGATAATGAGTTTACAACAGTAACTTCTTGTCCACCACCTGGTGTACCAGTTGTAACGAAGAAACCAGCAATTTTACCTTGTAAAGCACCTTTGGCCCATAAACCACCAGTTGAATCCCAGAAAGCCTTCCATTGTGCTGGCATATTACCAAACTTTGTTGGAACACCAAATAAGAAAGCATCGTATTGTTCAAGAGTTTCAGAAGAGGCAATTGGGTAGTCTGGTTTAGCAGGAGCACCAATAGCAGCTAATAAATCATCAGTTAAAGTTTCAGGAACTTGATAAATATCTGCTTGTAGGCCAGATTTTTCAATACCTGCCTTTTCAGCTTCTGCTAATTTGGCAATATGACCATAGGTAGTGTAGATGATGATGGCAACTTTGGAAACCATTGTTATATTGTGTAATTGAGTGTTATTAAGGTATGTAGAATGTGGATGAAAATACCAAACGATAGATAATGGGAGTTGTTTATATATATAGTTTAGTCCACTGCAGTCAGAAAAAAAAATCGAGTAATAAAACTTACAAATTGACAGACTTGCAAATTACAAATCATTACCTAAGAATTACTTATAAACCAATCAAATAACAATAGTAAAATAGTAAGTGCAAGTGTAATAGTAACACGTAACACATACAGATATAGTGATATAGTAATTGACTGCTGAATAATACAAAACATAAAAAAGGAAAACTCAGTACACTTATTGTTAAAGTTTAGATCACATAATCTGTAGTCAGCATTCAAAAAAAAAATAAATAAATCAGTGCAATCCCAACTTTCAATTAAATTACATTATTACATTAATAGGTTTAGGTGTAAGAAACTATCATATATCAATCAAAAGGTTAGAGAAACATTCGTTACAATGGTCAAAATTGCTGTAAGTGATCTCTTCTGGCTTCATTATGCTTAAGGAAAATATACTAACGCTTTATAATATAAAAATAGATCATAACATATTCAACATATGGTCATATTACAGTCCTAGCAAAAAGTATTCAAAAGGCAATTGAAGAAGAAGGTGGTTCTGCTGATTTATTTAGAGTCAATGAAACATTATCAGAGGACGTTTTAGCTTTAATTCATGCTCCTGAAAAGCCTGCAGATATTCCAATTGCTACAGCAGAAACTTTAACCCAATATGATGCTTTCTTATTTGGTATTCCAACAAGATTTGGTACATTACCAGCTCAATGGTCAGCCTTCTGGGACTCTACTGGTGCTTTATGGGCTTCTGGTGCTTTACATGGTAAACCAGCTGGTATTTTTGTATCCACAGGTACCCCAGGTGGTGGACAAGAAGTAACAATCAGAAATGTTTTATCAATCCTAACTCATCATGGTATGATATATGTCCCATTAGGTTATAAAAATACATTCTCTCAAATGACCTCATTCGAAGAAGTCCATGGTAGCTCTCCATGGGGCGCTGGTACTTTTGCTGGTGGTGATGGTTCAAGATCACCAACTGATTTGGAATTAGAAATTGCAGCAAGTCAAGGTAAAAGCTTCTACGAAATTGCTACAAAGTTAAATCCTTCAAAATCAGAAACCTCATCAACTCCAAAGAAAGAAGAAGAAGTATCTAAAGATAAAGAACAAGAACCTAAGAAAACTACTGCATCCAAGGATAGAACTACACAAACTAAACCAGTTAAGGAAGAAAAGAAAGAAAGTGGATTTTGTGGTGTAGGTTGTACTTTAATGTGAACTCATTGTGATATTATTTTTAAAATTCAGATTGACAATTTAGTTCTACTTTAATTTTCTACCAATATATTTTAATAATAATACTAATAATAATATATATATATGAATTTTCCTATCTTAACATAGTTTCATTAATAAACTACATAACCTTATTTAGAATGATGTATTGTTCCTTAGTTGACTGAATATTTACAAATAAATTAGTTTCAACTTAAAGAAATTAAGTAATAACTATTATTGAGTAGTTTTTTTGATATTTTTGAAATATGGTAACGTTTTTCTTCTTTTTTCAATGTAATCTCTTGACTTTTTTAGCTTTTTGTCATGTTCACTTTCAACTTTTCCTGGATAAATAATTCTATGGTCTAAATCACTTATAATTGGTTCCTTTGATTGTGGTTTAGGAGAAGCAAGGAAATCATCCTTTTTCCAGAGTGCTTTAATCTGAGTGACACAATTCATACATAAGAAGTGCATTCTTTTGACATGACCACAAGATGGACAACGATCTAAATTATGGTTAAACTTAATATGTTTTGTTTGTGGTTGATAACGTCTAACTCTTCTTTTTGTGTATGAGACTTTCTTTTTAGGAGCTGCATTAAGTATACCATTGTCAACAAGTATACTTCTTAATTCTTCATTATTTTTGTTGGCTAAATATTCTTCTAATCTTTGTCTTAATGATGATGGTTGTTCTTGTGATACACTAGCTGAAGTTCTATTATTGAAAGGGTTTGTGATATGTATTTTGATTTCTGGGAAAGCAGGTATTCTTGGTAAGGCTAAACCACCAAGAGAAGATAAACTAATTCTTAAAGACATCACCTTCAAAGTATTTAATGAAATATAATAGAAGCTCTCACCCAACTTGTTGGAAAATTAAAAAACAGTTCGACAATTTTTTTTTCATTCAAAATAATTTTCAGTCACGTGAAAAATTGTTTTTGTGTTTTTTGTTTTTGTGTTTTAAAAAAAAACCTTCAAAATCTACAAAAAAAAAACGCGTAACATCTTAGAATTTACTATCATTTTCTTCAAGTTGAATATATCAGTTTCTCTATACACACAATCTAACATTCCATACCATAAGTGATGTCTTCAACAGTCCAAAATTCTATGCAACCTTCTTCATATGTTGGTTTTGATACAATTACAACTCAAATTGAACACCGTCTGTTAAAAAGAGGATTTCAATTCAATATTTTAGTAGCAGGTAAGTGGATCTATTTTATATATTCAAGTTGACATTTATAAATCTGATACTAACAAACTAAAAATGCTTTATTTAGGATACTCTGGTTTAGGGAAATCAACTTTGATTAATACCTTGTTTGCATCTCATTTAATTGACTCTTCAGGACGTAAATCAAGTCATGAACCAATTACCAAAACATCAGAAATTACAGTTACAAATCATGAATTAGTTGAGAACAATGTTCGTTTAAACATTAATGTAATTGATACACCAGGTTTTGGGGATCAAATTAATAATGACAAGTGTTGGGAACCAATCGTTAGATACATCAAAGAACAATATTCTTTATATCTTCGTAAAGAATTGACAGCTCAACGTGAAAGATTTTTAAGTGACTCAAGAGTACATGCAGTTCTTTATTTCATTCAACCAAATAATGTTGGTTTACGTGCTGTTGATATTATTGCATTAAAGAAAATATCAGAAATTGCTAATGTTATTCCTGTCATTGCAAAAGCTGATACTTTAACTCTTGATGAACGTGAAAACTTTAGAAAGGTTTTACAGAATGAATTTCAATATCATAACTTGAATATCTATCCATATGACTCAGATGATTTGTTAGATGAAGAAAAAGAGTTGAACAATAGTATTAGATCAATCATTCCATTTGCTGTAATTGGTTCAGAAGAAGAAATTACTCTGAACGGAGAAGCTTTCAGAGGTAGAAGAACTAGATGGGGAACTATCAATATTGAAGATGTTAATCAATCTGAGTTTGTTTATTTAAGAGATTTCATTACCAGAACACACTTACAGGATTTAATTGAAACTACAGCTTCTTTACATTATGAAACATTTAGATCAAAACAATTAACAACTTTAAAGGAAAATGCCAATACAGGTGCACGTCAATCAGCACACCTTTCTCAACCAAACGGTGTTCCTTCTCAAAAGCCAGCATCTAATACTGTCTATAAAAGAGTTTAGATTGAGAATTATATTAGGCTAACTCTGAAAATATTTTATTTTATTTTATTCTATTCTATTCTATTCTATTCTATTCTATTCTATTCTATTATTGTTATATATATGTTGGGGACTATTCCAGTTGTTTTAACAGAATTCAAACTTCTCAATGTAGACATTTAGGCTTAAAAACATATGAAGAGCTTTAACGAATACTAAAGCACACTGTATTTAACAAGTTGGATTGAAAACCTGAGATCAAATATCAATTAATACAATACTGTAGCTTTTAAAACACGAAAAAAATAAAAAAAAAATAATGAAATCACGAAATCATCTTCTAACCAAAACAAATTAGAGTTCATTGATCTTGCCTTTACAAGCTTGATATCTAACTGCTAGAAATAGAGATGGGAGAAAAGAGATCATTTTCAGAAACAAAAGAACAACAAGAGATATATACAATTAAAAGACATCAAGAAAAAATTGTACCAACATTAGTTCATCGTAAGTTCTTCAGTATGAATAAATAAAGAACCAATCATTAAAATGCGACTTTGCCAACATTCATCTTGACTTTATATTAACATATTTTACTACTTTTAGAGAAACTTGTTGATTTATTGATAAGAAATGCCAATAAAAGTGAACCAGATGATGTGAATATGGACTTCAATAATGAAAATATAAATTCAACTATTGATAATAAAACTGAATATCAACAAGAACCTTTTTGGCCTCAGATTTTACATGGAGCAAGACATAAACGATAGTTTTTATACCTACATTATGGTTTGGTTTTGAAAGATGGTATTAGGAGCTGAGAGGGCAATCTACAATCCAATAAGAAAATGGTATGTCACACTATTCTTAGAGATCAGTACAAATTTGGTATTATTAACAATACAACAATCTAATATTTGCAAGATCTGAAGACATTATATCTCTCTTTCAAAGACCAGTTAAATATCAGTAATAAAGATTTAGTCTCAACATGATATATATCAAGAGATCATTCAGGTTCAACTTTATTATCAATGACGTTGTTGGATTTCTTGCATTGTCTTCATCAATAACATATTCTTCAAGGTCGATATATATTATTGTTTGAATAATACCTGTTATTCAGAGATCAAAAACCCCCCAGACCTCAACAATTTATATTTACATTTATATTTATATTTACTTTTATTTATAATTTAAAGCTACATATCAATCAATATTAAAGAAAACTTGAGGAGCAATTTTGTAATCTAACAATTAAAACTAAAACCCACATTTTCATTTTTTTTTTTTTATTATTTAGTAGTACTAATTACTAAAGCTAAAAGCAATTAACCCAATAATTATAAGCAACAATAACATTGTTTTTATTTGCTGCTACTACTATTAATTGAAAAAAGTGGAAAAAAAAAATCAAGAAAAATTCATTACATTTGTTAAATTGAATTTAAAAGTTAACGCACAAGTATAGCAATATGTCAGAGAATATCCTTGATCAAATATTGATGGAGAACGTAAGTAAATAATATACATGTCATTATGAAATATATTTATAATCTATGAAACCTCAAACGTTAACTAACAATTTAAGATTGCCAAATTCTGTCCTCAAAAATTTGTCAATTATCACAAATGTATATCAGAAAACCATGAAAACCCTGCTAATTGTGCTAAAGAGCAACAAGAGATAGCTGCATGTATCAAAAAGGAGTAAGTTAACTGTTCTTTAGCTTCGTCTTGTTAATGATTTTAACTATATTAAATTAATTACTAACATTTGTCATAGAGTTCCAGCATTTCAAAAGATTTTAACTAATTGTAAAAGCTTATTAGATAACTATGAATCATGTTTAAAGGGAGATACACCAGAGAAGTGTAGTAGTATACTATCTTCAGTTAGAAAATGTGCCAGTGATGCTATAGATTTACAGAATATAACTCCTATGAATACTCTTGATAAATCCAACTAGAATTATTTATATCAAAGACAGATAAACTCCAACCTTCATTCAACGAAATATATGATATTATTAGTGATATTGTTGATCCTACATGCTCTAGAATATTTTCTTTTGTTTGTGTTAGTTTTGTGTAATATAAAAAGTAAGAAAGATAATTTTCACTATACAATATTGTACTAGTAGTAGACTATTGTGATTTTTAGAAATTATTGTAAGAAAAAAAAAATCCACGCCATTTTCAAGTTTTGCATCTTTTAAGGTATTACGATCAACAAACCAATCAATATATCAAGGCATTGGAATTCTGCTTATAAAGTAGTTGTTTCTCTTACTTTAATAATCATCAGTCCCTAATATATTCTATCTTTAATAATATTGCTAGTCAATTTTTGCACACAGGAGAAACATAAGTTATTTTAGAATATTCAATTTAAACGAACAACTCATCTTCAAAACTCTACATCAATATGGAAGATGAACAGAGAAAGTTCTTGGATCATATGCACTCTTTGCCAGATATTGTTCTAAATTCAAGTACTCCAAGTCGTGTTAGTTCTCCTAATAGATCTATTGATGAAATATCGACAAGATTGGATGAAGCTCTTGGAAACGGAGAGAAGAAAGACACAAAAGGAAAACCTACACAACCAGTATATAAAACACTGAATTTAGATGCTAATGTACTGGATTCCAAAGAATCTCATGGTCTGATAAAGAAAAACCATGTTTCATTTAATACAGTATCTATTTTGGATTTAAAACCTACAACAAGTCCTCTTGAAACAGATTATTCTATGACAGATTATTTCTCAGGTTATAACACTATTGATCATATGGAGGTTGTTGATGAACCAGATGATGAGACATCTAACATAATTGGAGGGTTCTCAAATGTTACAGAAAAGATTGGTGCATATCCAAGTTCTCCAGGTATAACCTGTAAATCATATACATATTCAAGAGAACATGAATCATATAAATCATTCATTGAGACAGGGAACCAAAGAACATTTCTTGTATATATTACTGGTAGAAGGCATACATGGGTTGCTCTTGATTATTGTATTGGGAGTATCTTAAGAAATGGAGATCATTTAGTTATAGCCTCTAGAGTTCCTGATGATAATAATGATGAGATTAATGGTCTTTTAGATGATGATGACATTGATAGTAATAAGATTGAGAGATCAAGATCAAGATCAAGAGTGAGAAATAAACTTGATAGTCAATTAGATGTTAGATTATTTGAAAGAACTACAGGAAACATTAAAAACTATGTTGATTTAATAAGTAAAAATAATGTTATTTTCAAATTAACTATAGATATATTCTTATCAGAAGATGCTTCTCTTATTTTAAGAGATGCTGTCAATATTTATGATCCAAATTTTATTGTTGTTTCCACAAAACCAAACTCCAAGTTTTTAAAAGAATATAAATGGAAATCTTCAAGAATTTCAGAAAGATTAGTGAAAAATTCAAACACTCCAATTATTGTTGTTCCACCATTTTCAATGGATGAATATGAGATTAATCTTTTTAAAAGAGTTTTAGAACAAAGTTATGAGACTTCAGATTCATCCTTCAAAAAAACTCTCATAGAAGCTGAATTAGATACATTAACCAAACTAAAAGATAAAATTCCAAAAGTTGATGAAAAAGCTAAACTGTTTCAAAAATTTAATATTGATATGAATTCAAATGTTTCTGATGATTATGATAGTGATGATGATGATGTTAGTAGTGATGAATCATCTATTATAAGTGATGAAAGTGATGCAAATGCTTCCAATTCTTCATTGAATAAATTGAAGAGATCATTAACCACATATCATGATTCTTTAACTAAATCATTAGGTGATATAGATGGTGATAATCTTACTGATGAAACATATCTGAGAAGAATAACAAAAATTAATGAAGCAAATCGTCAATTGACTCTGAAATTTGATCAACATATTAATGATGGAGGTGCTGCTCTTGTTAGATCTTTAACTGGTATGCCAGAACTGAATAAGACTAAATCAATGTTGGATGTATTAACACCAGAAACAAGTGCAATGAATAATTTAAGAAGAACTTTAGGTAATAGTAATGATCCAACTAGTTCTAATACTAGATTAAATGCAATTTCCTCACCAAAGATTAAATTTACAGATGATTTAAGAAATAAAGATTCTAATGATTTAGGTTTAAGAAAATATCAAACTCTGTCAGTTGATTCTACAATGAGATCAGTTTCATCAAATGATCTGAAGCCAATATTATCACAACCAAGATCATTGAATAAGTATAAATCTGAATCATCAGTTCCTCAAAGACCAAGCAGTCAAGAAAAAAGTAAAAAAGAGAAGAAGGGATTCTTTCTGTCTCGTTTTTTGAAAAAGAGCAAAGACAGTGAAGAAAGAGGACGTTCTTCAAATAGAAAATGATTTATTTATTTTTCTTCCCTTTTTAATATGTTCAAATACTACTCAAACATAATATTATGATTCAAAGTGATGTTATTTTTGTTATTTTATATGATATTATATGGTTTGATATATGGATACATGATATGATATATGATATAGATTTTCCCCCTTTTTATAACTTTTTAATAGATATAATAGAAAACAATATGTTTAAACAGATCATACTTTGGTGTAAAATATTGTAGATTGATTGATGAAACCTCTACCTTTGATTGGAAAACATTTTGAAGACATTAATCCCGATTTTTATGTTGATGGTTGATGGTTGGTTAAAGAGTAAATGTGATTATGGATGAAATATTAAGAATTAAATATGAAGTGGACTACTACATAACTAACTGACAAGATGAATTCTAAATCGATGACAATAGTGAATAGAACATTATCGAACTCGGGCATTAGTAGTCCTTTTGGTAATTGTAAAGATTGTAACAGTTTATCTAATACCCAATTCTACCTTATTGCTACTCTTCTGTTTCCATTCCCCCGTTCAGCACAAAACTAGTTGATGATTGACAACCTTTATAACAGATATTCCATAAACTCTAAAAATTCGTGACTTGTTTCTTTAACTAAATAACTCTTTTTTTAATTATAGAGAAATTTGTTGATTTATAATTCAAATAAATAAAAAAAAAATGAAATGTGGAGATAAAATCGCATTTCTAAGAAAAAAAAAAAAAAAAAAAAACATAAATAAAAACAATCTTCCTTTAAAACCAAAATTAAATTTACACCACATTAAATTCAAATTATCATCACTGATTACAAATACTAATAACTATTACAATCCCAAATGTTGTCACATACTCTTCCAAAATCAAGAATAATCTTATCACCATTAAAGAGATATAGCAGTACTGTTGCCTCTGCTTCACCTGTTGCTCCAGTAAGAACAGTCAAAAGAGTTGGTGCTTTTAGAGGCGGCTTCTTTGGATTTCTATTAGGTGTTAGTTTAACCTCTCTATTTACTTATTTCTATATATTAGATGATTATAAAAAGAGTTCAAATATTGTTATAGGAGATCTATTATCCCTACAAAAATCTATCAGGGTTTTAGAAGAACACGTTAAAGTATTAGAACAGATACCAGAAAAAAAATAAGTTGAAAACCTGAATTATTAGGAAGTCAAGTTTCAAATATCATCTACATATATGAATTAATCTTACAATTCATATTTCAAAGAGATCTAAACACCAGAATAAACCATTGGTTAAACTAAATCAAAGTTCAATAAAATACAGTGAGAAAAAACTTTGAAAGTTTCAAGTGAATGTTCTAACATTTCATCCCATCATATGCTAATCATTATCTATATTCATATTCTTCATATTATTTACTATTTATATTTATTTAATATCATATCATATAATAAATACTCTTATACAATTACTTTTTTAGTTGTAGTAGATTATTTAATTTGAGTTGCTTTAACAATAGGAGATGTAGTATGAATAATAAAAATCAAAGATTCTAACGTTTAATTACACTAAGTAACTGTGTTGAAGAATTGCATACATTCAAATTTTAGAAGAATGGATAAACCATTGTTAACAGTTAATTGTAGACTTTAGACTTCATTAACTTTACAATATTTATCTGTCAATTAAACTAATCTCTTTGAATTTTGAGTGGCAAAAATATTCGCAATTTGAAATTTTGGAAAGTGGTGGAAACTAAAAAAAAAAGATTAGTAAAAAAAAAAAAAAAAAAATAATAAAATAAAAACAAAAATAAAAAAAAATAGCATGCACACAGTTCAACGAGATTAAGAGTCAGACTTCATTAATACAACAAAACAACCAAAACACACACAAGATATCAAATCTTCTAATGAGCTCAGAACGCAGACCTTCTATAGCTGAACGCCGTTCTTCAATAGCTACAAAACCACAATTTTTAGGTGATGATTTTCAACAAGCTCAACCATCTTCAAGAAGACCATCAGTTGTTCCATATCTCGCTGGTATAGAAAAACCTTTACCTGATACAACTCCAGATACTTGTGATGTTGTCATAGCTGGAACAGGTTTAATAGAAAGTATACTTGCTGCTGCTTTGGCATGGCAAGGTTCAAATGTTTTACATATAGATTCTAATAATAATTATGGAGACAATACAGCTACTTTAACTATTGATCAATTAAAAAATTGGGTTCAAAAAGTAAACAATAAAGAGATTTATGGTTTTGAAAATGCATTATTATATATTCCAAGACCTGATGATATTATTTCAAGAGATTATGGTATTGATATAACCCCAAAAATTCTTTTTGCTAAAAGTGATTTATTATCATTATTAGTTAAATCAAGGGTATATAGATATTTAGAATTTCAACCTTTAAGTTCAATTCATTTTTTTGAAAATGATAATTTTGAAAAAATGGCAAATACAAAACAAGATATATTTACAAATCAATCATTACCTTTAATAACAAAAAGATATTTAATGAAATTTATAAAATTTGTTTTAGATTGGGAATCAAAAGTTGAAATTTGGGAACCATATAAAAAGAAACCAATAAGTGTATTTTTAGAAGAACAATTTAAATTAGAAAAAGCACAAATAAATGAATTAATTTTTTCAATTGGTTTATGCAATAATGAAGATATTTTAACTCCTATGGCATTATTAAGAATTGAAAGATATTTAATAAGTTTTGATGTATATGGAAATTTCCCAGTTATGTATTCAAAATATGGTGGAGCAGGTGAAATTTCACAAGGTTTTTGCAGAAGTGCTGCTGTTGCTGGTACAACTTATAAATTAAATACAAAATTAGTATCATTTAATCCAAAAACCAAAATTGCAAAGTTTAATGATAATTCTTCAGTTTTAGTTAATGAAAAAGTTATTCTTTCACCAAGTCAAGCTCCAGAAAATTCAAGATTTAAACCTCCACAATTATATGAAATTCAAAGATTAACAGTAATAGTTAAAAAGAATTGTAAAGAATGGTTTAATAATGGAGAAAGTGCCGCTATAGTTGTTTTCCCAAGTAATTCTTTATCAACATATAACAAACATGCTGTTCAAGCTATAATAATGGGAGAGGGTTCTGAAATAACAAGCAAAGGTACATGTGTTTGGTATTTATCAACTATAGAAACAGGTTCAAAAGGTCGTAGTGATCTTGAAGCTGCTTTAAAATCAATGGAAAATTCAATTCTTAGAGAAAGTTCTTCTGAATTAGATGATGGTTTAGATGAAATGTTAGAAGGTGATAGATTCATCAATTCAGTAAAATTAGGACAATCATTTAAAGATTTTGTTCCAAAGGAAAAGATTCAATATTTATTAAAACTATTTTATGTTCAAAAAACTTCAATTCCTCATAGTGGAATTGTTGTACCAAGTCAATACGAAAAGAATTCTATTGAAACATCAGATAATAATCTTGATGCTCCAGATAATGGTGTTGTTTATTCTACTCTTCCTTCCAGTGAAATTTCATATGATGGTATAATTACTGCTGCTAAGGTATTATATGAAAAAATTGTAGGGTCAGATGATGATTTCTTTGATGTTGACTTTGAAGATGAAGATGAAATAAATAATGAATCAACATCTACTAATAAAATCAATTCATCTTTAGATAATGAAGAAGCTATTATCAGTGATCCAGAAACACCAATGATGGATTCTACTTCACAATCTGTTGCATTTGCTGAAGATATGGAACTATGAATCTGAACTATTATGCCGGTCATTTAAATCTATACAGATTATCTATGTAGATGAATAAAATAGAAAATAATATTATGTATATATTTGTTAACCTTTTTGCTTTATTATTATTGTTTTTTGCTTCAATTCAGTTCACTCTATACAAAACTTATTATATAATGTGTTATTTTAGGGCATTGTAATATCATCACGTGATAATGAAGTAGGGCTACAACAGTCACATTTTTTAAAGTTGTTGTTGCGCTTACCGAAATCGACAGTAGTGAAAAAAAATTCAGCTCTCTTTAGAAAACATATAGAAATATATTTAAAAGGTTATAGTACTGAGCAGCGTATAACTGACGAAGAAGTCTTATCACACTATAAACAAATCCATTAATATGTCTGACATTGAACAAGTTGAAGAAGTTGAACAAATCGTTCAAGAATCTGGTGAAATCTCCGTTGAAGATGCTTTAAAAGTTGTCTTAAAAACTTCATTAATCCACGATGGTTTAGCTAGAGGTTTAAGAGAATCCTCAAAGGTTTTATCCAAGCACGAAGCTCAATTATGTGTCTTATGTGACTCAGTTACTGAAGCTTCAATCGTTACTTTAGTTGAAGCTTTATGTAACGAAGCTGAAAACAAAATCCCATTAATCAAAGTTTCTGATGCTAAATTATTAGGTGAATGGGCTGGTTTAGGTAAAACTGACCGTGAAGGTAACGCTAGAAAGGTTGTTGGTGCTTCAGTTGTTGTTGTTAAGAACTGGGGTGCTGATACTCCAGAACGTTCAATCTTATTAGAACACTTTGCTAACCAAGCTTAGGTTATTCACTTTTTATAAATTATGAAAATGATGACTATGGTTTAACAAAAAAAAAATTCAATCAGTAATGATGGTTTGTTTAATATAAATTTATTGTTATGAAAAAACTAAATTCTGTAGAAATATTTGTAATTAATTATGGTATGTATTAGTAGTATATTACTTAGCAGAATCTATAAAAATATAGGAACATCAATACCGCCATATTCGTTGTCGTCATCTTCATTGTCATTAGTATTATTTGCAGCATTACCAAAGTCATTAACATTAATATCATCAATGTTATTATCAAAGTTACCTAAACTCTCTGTAGCTTGAACTTGATGAAAGTTCTCATCATTTTGATTTATATTTTCAAAATCAATATTTGATGTATCAGTACCATCATAATCATCTACCGTTGTTCTATCAACTTTTTCAGTGTTTCCTTCATCTATAGGAGTAAACTGTAATATTCTAAAATCAAATATTGTACCAGAGTATTCACGAGGCAAATCACTTCCAAATAAACTCAATAGATTTAAACTTAAAATGTTAGAATCTCTTTTAAAACGACATTTTGTTGATAATTTAATAGCTTTTAAAATGATTATGAACATGGTAAATTTATAACAACTACTATCTGTACAACTTGGATTGTAAACTTCTAAAGTTTCAAGAATTGTTCTTTCATTTGGTAAATATAATTTTGAAGTACCCATCTCACTCTTTGAAACAATAGCTATTTTATTAATATCATTTTTTGTAGAGATATTTAAATAAATCTCTTCAGTGTTCAAATCTTTCAAATCTTTCAATGCATCATAAAAAACATCAGCTTTTACTATACCTTCAACCAATATATCATCTTGGTTTAGGTCAAAGGATTGGTTAATTTCCTCTAGTTCCAGATTTATGATAGTAGCAAACTCACATCTTTCAATCATTTTGGCATCTTCATAAATTAGTATGAATGGATATCCTTCACCTTGATAAAATAAAGTACACTCTGTACTAGATGAATTATTTATTGCTAAACTCAAACTTTCAACAATTGGCACTATATTGATGGTAAAGGTTTCACGCTTGCTTTGTGGATCATCATCATCATCATCATCATTATTATTGTTATTGTTATTATCGTCATTAGCATGTTTATTGTGAGGCTCATAGTGATAAGAGATAAACAATGACTTATCAAAAGTAAGTTCAGCTAGAAATAACATAATTGTCAGTAATTTATTCTAAAAAATATGAATTCATCAAGACAACATAAACTTACCTCTGCATATATGTGTATTTTCAGCTATAAATGATAAACCATCATGATCAATAACGACTAAAACTGTCTTTGAAACAATTGAAAGGGCAGTCAAAATATTATAGATATGACTTAGTGAATGTGATGTAGCAGAAAAGACATAATCTTTATTGTTTACATTCTGAACTTGAGACATAATACAATTAAAAAATGCACCTAATACTGTCTATAGTAGTGAGCTAGAAGTTTATAGTATTGTAGTTGATATTGATTTAAAAATCAAAAAAAAAAAAAAAAAAGTTAATAAAATCCACACTCTCACTCTCTCACTACTTTATTGTAACATTTAATCTACAATATTTGTGAAGACAATTAGAAATGAATACCAAGAGACAAGCTAGAAATTGGAGTATAATAGGATTAGCAACTTTGTTTGTCGGAGCAGGGTGTTATTTCATCTACAATCAGCTAAGTTCCATAACTGATGATTCAGCTTCAACAACAAAAAAGGCCAAAAGGTATACTTCAAGAACTATAACTATTCTGTTAACGGATTCTATTATATCATCAAGTTTGCCAATCAATGAAATTCTACTCAAAACCAAAGATGTCGTTCTAGTTATACCCCCAGGTATTGGTTTGGATGATTTAAAGGAAAAACTAGATGATAGCATTAAATATAAAGCAATTGAATGTGACACTATGAACGGAGTCTGGTCTATAGTAAAACACTTGGGTAGTAATGTTCTGTTTGTTGTTGAGGATGATCTCAGTGAATCTATACCTAAAGAAAATATAGAAAATTATGTGGGGGAAATAATTGAACTCAATCAAAACTTTACATATATTACACAAACGATATTATCATATATTATGGGATGAATTATGTAATATCTCTTTTATTTCCAAATACAACTTTTTCTGAAGACTGTGATGCACCCTTTATATAGCCATATTCTATTGAACTCCATGTTGCACTATTCAATTGAGCAGGCTTTCTAGGAATTTTTGGTGGTGTTTTTGTACTTAACTTTGGTCCTATAACAGGAATTGATGGGTTCTTAGTATTTGCATATCTTGATAAAGAAATTATAGCTTGAAGAACACTTGCAGGATCTTCAGCTTCATATAAATCTATTGTTTGAAATAACTCATCAACAGGGACACCATATGTTTTAGCAAATGTTAAAAAGTTTGATATATTTTCCATCTAAATTAATGCAGTGTTAGTACAAATATGATCATTTCTGGTGTATTATTAGAAGGGATTGAACAGTACTTCTTATAAATCTATTATTATGAACACTACATACTTGAATAAATGGCATTTTGCTTTCTTTGTATTTAACCACATTTTGGCCAGCTATTGAATTAGCGAGTCTAAAGTTTAATATTTGTTTTGTTAGTTAAAAAGAATACATTTCAATGGTGTTACCAGAATATCTAAGTAGATCTAACTTCGACTGTACAATGTACTTACTTAGCTAAAACAGTACCATCTTTAAGAACTTCCATTAAGTCTTCATGTGGTTCATCTTCTTTAATTATCTTAAATATCCAGTTTCTTGCTTGATTCGCTAACTTGATATCATATTTTGACTTTCTCAACTCTCTTAAATCTTGGTCCAAGGATGAGACGTCAGCCTTTAAAGCATAAGGATCCATAACTTATTAAATAGTATGATTTATTTGATTTAATCTTATCTTAACTAAGCAAATTGCTTTTGGTTATATTTTTAATTTCAGTTCTTTGGTGTTGGGATGTTTTGAAAAACCAAATCAAAACGAAATGTAAACAAACCGCATTTTAACATATGAGATTTCAATTTCAATTTCAAACAATAATTTATACACCTTTTCAAATTAACCTTATTCTATTTATCCTCTATTACACCCCTTCTTTAAACACTTTGACCATTAATATTGTCAGATAATCCACTATAACATGGACTTTCTTAAATCACTATGGCCAAGTTCTTCAACTAATGTTATAACAATTCCACAACACATTGAAGGAGAGTTTGAAGATGATTTAGATCTCAAAGTGAAATCATTAACTTATCTTTTTAAAAGGTTGAATATAGAAAGTCTCCCTGCATTTATCAGTGATGAAAATGGAATATATCACTTTCCAACTGATAAAACAAATGATACAGATTCTCCAGGACATAATAACCCCCCTCATATTGATAAGCTGGATGCTATTTATAACAAGTCTGAATTTGAAAGAGTATTGGTGTCAGATGGTCACAGGATCTTAATAGATTGGTTTAAAAACAAGTTTAGATCAGTCTGTATTTTATCAGAGGAACCAAAATCATTTGATTCTGATGTTAAACACCTTGCTAAAAACTTTAACTTTACAGTCTTAAAAGCAGATTCTTCGGATGAAGAATATATAACGAAACTAATCAACTCAGATATATATATTGATCATCAAGTTGATAAGTCAATAAGAACAAATATTGTCATTAATGCATTAAAAAAGCAAAAAGAACTTAGACCTAGCTTCAAAACAGTATTTAACAAAAATGATAGATCAAGCATAATTTTAGAATATTTATCAAAACTAAGTGAATTTATTCAAATTGAAAGAATATACAAAGCATCATTGATTACAAAAATTGATACATTTAAACTGAATAATAGATTGAATTTAGGTCTTATCAAAGAATCACAAGATGAATATGAATCCTATGATAGTCCAACAACACTGGTATTTGATTCAAATTCATCAGATATAAGTTCAGATGGTTCTGTGATGGCTTCTAATATGAATGGTGTGAAACTCTTTCCATCTACAGGAACAATATTATCACCATCAAGAGCTAGATCACCAACTAGAAGATACTCTAATGATTCATCATCAGGAAGTAAGCCATCTCTTTTAAACACAAATATTCCAACTTTAAAAATCAAGAGTTCTAGTAACTTATCACAATCTTCAACATCACCATCATCTAGACAGAACTCACCATCTCCAACAAGGTCTTTAAGATCCAGTAGATCAGCTTCCCCAAACAAATCATTAAGAAAAAAACAATCAATGACAATATTAAGAATGGATAATTCACTTGCATCTAATACTTCATCAAAACCTTCAACAGCATCAAATTCATCTCCACAAAATACAGAAAAATCAATCTCAGATGAAGGATTATCTAAAGAAGATAGAAAAATTCTATATACACAATCAGAACAAGCTGTACTACTCAGGGTTGAAAGAGAGCGTAAATTGATAAGAAAACATACATAGTAGGAGATATTAGATATTATGATTTACTTACTCAACATAATGTTATTATACACTTGCTTATATGGATACTTTATTATGAAACAGGTCAATTTTTAGCTGTTCTTTCTTGGATTTAAACTTCATATACACATACACATTACACATTTATTTATTTATTATTTTCATAAACTTTACTTTTAACGAATACATAGTTTTACATTGTTAATAACAATAAATAATGAAACTCTACAATAAATCTGATATTTAAAACATAATAAGACAAAATCATTAATTTAATTCATTTCCTATTTACAAATAAATCATCTCTCTTTAAAAATGAGTACCAAAATGAAATTTTTCAGTATTACCTTATATTTTAATTCTATCATTTGGATCAAGGTGTAGAGGAGACCATATACCTCTAATACTTTCATTATTTGAAGAAACAGTATCTTTTGTTTTAGAAATTCTCTTTCCTGTTGAACGAGCAACTAAGTCAACTTTTTCCATTATTTGATTCACTGTTTTTTTTCTAAGACAGATAGGTTTTGAAAATCCATCGACATAATGACCAGTTATTAATGGGAAACGTGATGAATTCTTTACTTGAAATTCAATATTAGGATATTTTGAAGCATATTGATCTAAGTGATTCTTTAAAAATTCTTGCATTGGACCAGCACCAGACCCACACTTAGGGAAGGCTAATTCTATAGTTTTGCATGCTAGTACGAATGCACCCTTACCGTTTTGTGCTATAGTTGGAGTCTTGAAAACCTTGATACCCATTGTTTCTGTAGTGGTTTAATCTGTTTCTCTTGTTGATGTTGGTAATGTGTAAATTTTCCATGTAATTTTACAAAATTAATTACTGTTCGCAGTTCTGGCGGGTAAATTTTCGCTCGGCCGTAACAGCGTTTTTGAGCCGGTTGGAACTCGCAAATCAACCAATAAACAAAATTCATAAATTATCGACAGCATAGAATTAAGAGAATACAACATCCAAATTTACCATAAATTATTTCAGTGTAACCGTTTCAACGTTCAAAATTAATAAAAATTCTATCCCATTTCTAATCTTATCATTGAATACCAACTTATAAAGAGTCTACCGTCCTGTTTCTACTCTCATTTATTATATTTCAGGAATTAATTTGCTATCTTTTTTGGGTCTAATAACTTTGCCGTCTTCCTTACTTATAACCATCCATCGTGCTAATAATTTCATAACTCTCTTCAAAGTATCAATTTGTTAGTGAAAGATGCAGTTTCAATTTGAAAACTCAACTGTACAACCCTCTTCAATGAATAATGAAGATATACTTAGATCAAATCAAAGGCAAAATATGATACAAAACTCAAATGGTGATCTAATTTTAAATGAAAATGACATAAATATGATGAATAATATTGATGAATCCTTTTTAGATCAAAATACTTTTAATATTGCTAAGATATTTGAAAATGATATTAATATTCAAAATAATTTAGCCTTGATTAACTCAAATAATACCCTTGTCAGTAATAAACAACAATTTCAACAGACTTATAATCCTGAAATAAATATGGATGTTGATGCTAATGCTAATGCTAATGAAAATAACACTGACATTAACCAAATATTCCAACAAAGTGGGTTCTTTGAAAATTCACAAAACTATAATCATTCAGTTGGATTAAATAACAATTTAAATACAAATACTATGAATAATACAAATTCAAAAATAACTATGAATAGAAATATGAATAATAATACAGCAACTACTTTTGTTAATGATAATAGTCTCTATTTGGATACAAATATCTATAAGAATAATAATAATGATAATTATAATAATGATAATAATAACTCCATCTTTGAAAATTCAGAATTTAATTGGGATTTTACATTAAGTAATTCAAGTTTTAATAATATTGATAGTACTACATTGGGAGAAGGTAGCTCTTCAAGAACTTCACATGAATTCTATGATGATATGAGTTTAATGAACAATTTAAATGGTGATAACAATAGCAGTTTAATACAATTTCAAGAATTAAATTCCTCTTTAAACAATGTTGGAAGAGCTAATAGTTTAATCAATGATAATGAAAATGAATTTGTTGATCAACTAAATAGAAAAACAAAATTCACTAATTCAATTTCAAATAGTATATCATCAATATTCAAAACATATAATACTAAATTTGCTGGTATAAGAGCTATAAATCCATTATCTACACATAAGGACCCAAATATGATTGTCATTCAAAATAGTTTAGTGGAAAATGTTGAAAATTTAACTATTGATCAAAGACAAAAGGCACAAGCTCTATTGATGAATTCAGAAATTAACAACAATAACAACTACAACAATAATAATAATAATAATAATAACAATAATAATAATTTCACTGGCATTTCTATAAATAACAACTTTCATGAATTATTAGACCACGAAGATGATCAACAACATATCAAGAAAAAGAAATGTTTGCAAAATCTTCATTCCAAAGAATGTAACTGCAATCCAAATCAAAATGAAAATGTAAAAGCTATTAAAAAAAATAGAAATCCTTTAGTTACATTTTCAAGATTCAAAAGTTATGGTAATAGTAATCCTAATAATATTAATATGGATTCAGATATGGGTACAAATAATTTAACTGATGGTATTGATAAGTTGCCTAAGATTGAAGAATCACACAATGAATTACCTATATCTACACCAACAAATACAACAAATCCAGTGAAAATTCAACAAGAATCTCCAGATTATGGTGCATTGTTCTCTAATGTAAGTGTCAATACAAAAAAGAGAAGCAAGAAAAGACAGCAACTTCTTCAACAACAGCAACAGCAGCAACAACAACAACAGCTTCTTCAACAACAACATAATCAACAACAATATCATCAGCAACAGCAGAAAAATGATGCCTTTGCAAGATTCCCAACTTCATCAGATTCTTCATTCCGTTCACAAAATACTCTCAATACAGATAGTAATCCATTAAATACTACTGGTAATAATAATAATGGACTTTTTTCTAATACATCTATCATTGGTTCTAATGATTTTGGTTTAGATGTATCATTTAATAATATACCTGTTGGAATGAGTCTTGTTAATGATATTGATGATAGTAAGGGTCAACTAATAGATGATATCAATGATGAAGAAGATGAGCATGAATCTAATGACTTGGATGATAATGACTCTTTAGAAGATGATAGTTTTATTGATAATGATGATGCTTCAACATCCATAAGTTTTAAACAACCATCTATAAAGATACAGATGCCAAAAATATCAGTATCAAAATCACATACAGATACTAATACTCAACAAGTTGCTGTGAAGGAACCTGCAAGAAGAGGACGTAAACCTTCTTTGGAATATGATGCTACAAAAACTTTTGTGTGTTCTTACTGTTCAAGAAGATTTAGAAGACAAGAACATCTTAAAAGACATTTTAGAAGTTTACATACCATGGAAAAACCATTTGACTGTCATCTCTGTAATAAGAAGTTTTCAAGATCTGATAATTTGTCACAACATATCAAAACTCATCAGAATATTGAATAGTTTTGCTATTTAATTAGCATGAATCTTTATTTATCCATATGAACATTTTATGAACTACTCTATTATTTTTTTATTTTATTTTATTTTTTATTTTTCTTTTATTTTATTTTATTTAACATTCATCAACAATTTTACATTTTTGTCTTGTTATAATTCTTACATTTTTAATATGTTGTAGTTAATTATCTAAAAGTATGATTTAATAAAAACAAATATATAATTTATATTTTCAAATTTTTGATAACTCCTTTTCAAAAACACCAATGTTAATCTTAAGTAACCTGACTCTAATAAGCAAATAGGATATCAATCTATATAGAAAAGTTACTACTAGTAAAACACCAAAATACTTTTTATAAGGTGCTCTTAAATCATATTGATCTAATACATCACCACCATTAGCAAAAATACAACTTCCATCAGGATTCATTTCATCTGAAGTACATGTAAACTTTATATCATCTGTAAAAGACATATTAAGAACAATACTTAAAGCATATTTCAATGGACTAATATAATTAATACCTTTCAAAAAAGAATCCATCTCTAAAGCCATTATACCAGCCATAAAAGTACCAACAGATAAAATAATTGAAACAACATTAACAGAGAAACCAGCGTGTAAGAAAAGTGTATTTGTCATAATACCTAAACTTTCACCACAAAATACAACCATCCAAGCAACATAAGCTACTGTGAAAAACAATTCAGCAGTTCTTGGAAGTCCACATACTAATACAAGGAAACATGAATATATAAGAGCACCAATAACCTCAAATGGAATCTCAACTAAAGTATAACTTAAAAAGAAAGGTAAAACACCATAAACTCTATCATCATATTCATGATAAAAATAGTTTCTTTGATCAGGATATGAAGATAAATTGTTTAACATACCAGTAAAATAAAGACTTGCCACTTGTTGTACAAGACCTAGTCTATCTGAAATACTAATATAAGTATGTTTCACTGGTGCAAAGTACAATGCTATAATAATACCAATACCAATCATTTGAGTAATTCTTGAGATGAAAACATGTCTATTTCTATAAGTTGTTAAACTTATTTCACGAAGGCAACCATAGAAAGCAGGTGAAAATTTTGATGGAAATCTCATAAATTCTTTAAATTTTTGATTAAATAATGATTTTGAAATCAAAGTTTTCTCTTTCCCTTGTGAAAGGTCAGGTTGATATTTTTTCCAATCATTTAATAATGATTGCACCCTTTCTTTACTTATTGTCTCTTTTTCAACATTTTGAGTATTTATGGATATTAAATCTAAAATATGATCAGCTGGATTGGTTAACATAGGACATGGAAAACCCAATCTTGAAAAATAAGGAATTAATTCATCTTGTGGACCAAAGTATCCAACCATACCACCTTTTGATAATAACAGGATTTCTCCAAACTTTAAAAATAAATCTGAACGTGGTTGATGAATTGTCATAATTATTGTTTTCCCTTGAGCTGCCAAATCTTCCAAAAGTTCTAAAATTGAAGAAGCTGTAAAACTATCTAAACCTGATGTTGGTTCATCTAATAATAATATTTTAGGATTATTCAATAGTTGAATAGCAATACTGACTCTTCTCTTTTCACCTCCACTGATACCTTTTATAAATTCACTACCAATTAATGTATTTTGACATCCTTTTAGTCCAAGTTTATTGATAATACTATTGACAACTTTTCTTTTATATTCTTTTGTTGCTTTACCTAATCTTAAATCAGCAGCAATTGAAATTGTTTCTTTAACACTTAATGTAGATAATAAATGATCATCATCTTGTGAAACATATGAACAAATAGAATTAAACATTCTAGTATCAACTTTTTCATTATTAAAGAAAATATCACCACTTGAACTATATCTATTCATTAAATCAGATGATAATCTACCAGAGATTAAATTTAATAATGATGATTTTCCTGAACCTGAAGGACCCATAATTGCATTTAATTTTCCTGATTTAAAAACAGAACAAACATTTTGTAAAATTATTTTTGAATTAGATGATTTAAAAGGAGTTTTTACCTTTACCATTAAATTTATATTTGATAATGAAACATCAATAGGTTCTTCATTAATTCCTTTATTATTTGCTTCAGTATAAATTTCATTTGAATTAAATTCAGTTTCATCTTTTATAGATGAAGGAGATGAATCTTTAATTTGTTTTGTTAATGCAACATCTATTCTATTAAAATGGAAAATAACACCAGCTACAATATAAAATCCAATAACCCAACATAGAAGAACACAAATTGGTAAAGCTCTCCAATTCTTCCAATAACCTAATGTTTTTATAATTGTAGCACCTGAATATGCTGAACATGCTTCAACTTCAGCACTATCACCATATGGACAATCACCAAAATAATCAGTAAATTGATTTGAAACCACAGCACCAAATGAATACCAAAGATAAGCAATATATTTTGTCCATCTCACGTATACTGGCATTTTACTAGCATTAACAAAATAACCACAAGCCATTGATTGTAAAGTATATAAAAGATTACCAAATAGAGAAGCATCAGCAAAATTTCTTGAAATTGAAGTTGCTAACATTGCAGCTGACATTGATGCTAAATGAATTAACATATTAACAGCGAAAAAGATAAAAAATTGACTTGCAGAATTTGTACTTAATCCAATCATAAAATAAGTAATAATTGAAAAAAATAAAGGAACAATAACATCTTCACATAATAATTTTGCTATTCTTCTTGAAAGTAAAAAACCAACAATTGAAACACAATTTTCTGATCTTTCTCTATCAAATAATTTTATATCAACATTTGTTAATCTATAAGTTTCAAAAAGTAACATAAGATAACCTTGTAAAGAATTAGATGAATAAATACCACCAGTTAATGTTTTTATACCAATTACACTATTTCCAGGTCTATAAAAAACCCAACCAACAACACAACCCATTAAAATTGATTCAGCAATCATTGAAATTAAAGTTGAAGTATCTCTAACTGTTAATAAAACATTTCTTCTTGTTAAAACATTTAATTCTCTCCAAAATGGAGCTTTTGTTTGTAATACTTCACCATCATTTTTAACATATTTTTTTGATAAAGATTCATCTTGATTAAAATTTAATCTTTGATAATCTTTCCATTTTTGATCAAAAAAATCTAATCTTTTCATTGTTGAAATTTCTGAATCTATTGTTCTAATATCAACTGATGTAATATCAATTAAATAATCTGCTGGATTAACATTTTCAATTACAGAAAATCCTAAATTTTCAAAATATTCTAAAACATTTGAAACTTTATCAGAATAAACAGTTTTACCTTTTGATAAAATTGTTAAATAATCAAATAAAAAGAATATATCAGATCTTGGTTGATGAATACTTATAATTATTGTTCTACCCTTTTTTGTTAAATTTTTAAAGTTTTAATTAATAAAATTGCAGAATAAGCATCTAACCCAGTTGTTGGTTCATCAAGAAATAAAACAGTTGGATTTGAAAGCATTTGAATACCAATACTTAATCTTCTTTTTTCACCACCTGATAAACCTTTATGATTTGAATCACCAACTAAAGTATTTGCACAATCTTTAAGACCTAATTCTAAAATAACTTCTTCTACTAATTTTAATCTTTCCTCTTTTGTTGTTGAATCAGGTAATCTTAATTCAGTTGCATATCTTAAAGTTTCTCTTGTTGTTAATTTTGGTGATAAAATATCTTGTTGAATAACATAAGCATTTCTTACATGATTTAAAGGTCCATTATTGAATAAGATTTCACCTTTTTGAATTAAAGATGAAGATGATGATCTATTAGCTAAAGAATTTAATAAAGTTGTTTTACCAGAACCTGAACCACCAATTATTGCCATTAATGATCCAGAAGGTAATTTAAAAGAAGTTTCATATAAAATTGGTTTAGAATTATTCTTTTCTATATCATTATTTTCATTATTATTGTCATTATTGTCATTATTATTTTTATTACTTGATTTTTTATTACCAAATAATTTAAAATTACTTATTTTACTTTCAACATTAGCAGCTATTGATAAATTTTTAACATAAACATCAACTGGTTCAATATTTTTAAAAGATAGTTGATTTTGTTCATTATTTAGGATATTGAATTCTTCATCAGTGATATTTGATAACTCTTTATGAATTGAATGATCTATATCTTGATCAATGTTTAGCTTTACATCATCAATTGAATTTGAAGTAATTGGATCAGACTCAGACACCACTATTAATGGAGAAGCCTTTGAGCTCTGTGTAGTAGAGTGATGAATAGTGTCCATTATACCCACAGAGATTCCTCTATACTCTCTAGTTATCCAAGATGGTACCTGTATCAGCAGACCAGCAGCGATATACAGTTAGTAATTAGAATACCAACCCTTTCTAATTCTTTATAAGTGGTGTTTTTTTTCTCGTACTTTGACGTAATAAAAATAAAAATAAAAGGTGAAGAAAAATTGCGAAGTATTAAAAGAGTAAATTTATAGATTGATTATTAAGAGAATACAAAGAGCAACATTGTTAATTCATAAAGATTTAGCTATTATACAAATTACATAGACAAAAATACAAATTTTCTAGTTTATAGTTTTTATAGTTTTTTTGCTTTGAACGTTTTTGAGGTTTTGGGTACCACTGGTCATTATTATCATGAAAAATTAAAAGAAACCAGTTTGTTGTTGATACTGTGGTTGTTGTTGTTGATATTGTTGTTGATAGTATCCAGTTTGTTGTTGGTATTGTGGTTGTTGGCCAAATCCAGTTTGTTGTTGATATTGTGGTTGTTGTACTTGAGCTTGAGTTTGTTGTTGTGGGGTGTTATAAAAAGACATTAATTGATTCTTATTCATACCTGTAGCCATTGGTTGTTGAAATCCTGTAAATGCAGCAGTTTGTTGTTGTTGAATAAATCCAGTTTGTTGATTCAATAATGATTGTTGTTGTTGTTGTTGCAATTGTTGTTGCTGTTGTTGTTGTAATAATAAAGCTTGTTGTTGTTCATATTGTTGTTGTTGTACTGGATCAACATAAATTATACCAGTAGCAGGGTCCAAGTATTGTTGAGGAGGTTCAATTAAAGCACCAGTTGTTAAACTACCAGCACTTGTATTATTTGTTGTATTTGAACCATTCCACCAATCTGAAGAACTTGTAACAGGTTGAGAAGAAATTGAAGTACCAGGTCTTTGTGGTAAAGCAGGTTTTGGTTCATTTTTTTCCTTTTCATATTGTAATAAAATTTCAACAGCGACATTAACATTACCTTTTGATAGATAAAGACTTTCATAATTTTTATCAGTATCTCTATAACCCATATCATGTAATTCTTTTTCTAATTTTCTATATTTTAAACGATCATATTCAGAAATATCTCTACCAGTAATTGAAGGAAGTCTTGATGAAGAAGATTTTGAAGAACGTCTTGATTTTGATCTTGATAATGAACGATCATCATCATCATAATTGTCATTATATTTTGAACTCTTTCTTGATCTTTTACCATCTAAATTATAATCTTCTGGATCAATTTCGGTATATCTATATTTACCTTTAATATATTTATTTCTTAAATAAGTAAATATAGCATCATTATCATCAATATCAAATGGGAAAGGTTCTTTCTTTGTATTCCATAATTGTTTAGCTCTTTTATTACCAATTGAAGCCATTAAATCTAAATCTTCATCAGTCCATCTATCATGAGTTAAACTTTTAACAACTGAGACTTCAGTACCAAGTTTTCTATGTAAAGAAGCACATCTACCACATAAAAATATACCTAGATTAACACTAGCATAAGTTGGGAAAGTTGCTGAACATTCACCACATTTATTAGCATTTGCTTTATCATTAATTAAATCTAATAATTCATGTTCGATTCTTTTTTGGTTTCTTTTACTCATTTTTGTATATCTTCACTTATTTAACAAAAACTAAAGAAATAAAAACAAAACTGACTTGATATAAAAACTATTAAAATATAAATGAGAAATTCAAAAAATTCGACCTCTCAAAAAAAAAAAAAAATCTCCGTTTTAATCGCACCGAAAATAAAAAAAAAAAAAAATTGGGCAAAAAAAATCAACAGAATGATTTCGCCCAGGATCGAACTGGGGACGTTCTGCGTGTTAAGCAGATGCCATGACCAACTAGACCACGAAACCATTGAAGATGTCAGAAAAAATTGTTGAAAAGAGATACTCTGAGGGCCTAAAATTGGTAGGGGCAGCATTTTTCTGGTTCGGGACACATCTAATTTAGTATGGTTATTACTTATTTTTAATTTAAATTGTATTATTTCTTTATTTTTGTCGATTTTTATTTAAGTTATAATCATAAAATTTCGTCTATTTTCAAATAAGAGTTGAATTGAAGTTATTTAAGCAATTTTGAAGTTTTTTAAAATTTTATTAATTTAGGTATTAAAGTTTTTGAATTGTCTTGAAAGGTTTTAAAAAATTAAAAATATTAATATTATGTTTTTCATAAAGAGCTATATATTTGTTTGATTGATTTTAACAATAAATATGTTAATTATATTTGATATTATTAGCTGATTCAATAAGAATTCACTGATTACATTATATTTAAATTTATGTGATATTTTTCTTCTCCGGCTAAATGAAAAAATATTTAACGCGCCTACTGAAATAAATCGTTTATTAAAAATCATAAAATTAAATTAACTTTTTAAGTATGTAAAGTAGTAGATTATTATAATCTTGCATTTTTTTCATTTAAATTATCTAAAGTAAAAGCAATTTTTCTTGCTCCATGTTTTTCAAAAAGAGCATAAGCATATTCAATTTCTGAAAGTGGTAAAGTTAAATCAATAAAATCATCAAATTTATAACTAACTTTTTCAAAAACTTTAAATGCTTCTTCAAAAATTGATCTAACAGGACATCTACCAAATTGCATTGAAATATTTTTACAATAACATTCAAAACCATCCATTGGTAATGGTTCATGATGATAACCAATTGAAGAAATAAAACCTGCAGATCTAACAGAATCAAATCCTGTTCTTAAAGCTTTTGAATTACCAACAAGTTCAAAAATTGCATCAGCACCACGATTATAAATAGTTTTTGATTTAATAAAATTTGGAACATCTTTAATTTTATTTAAATCAATTGGAATTGCACCTAATTTTTCTGCATGTTTTAATCTTGATTCAACAGTATCACAAGCGTAAAGAGTTTGAATACCTAAACTTTTAGCAGCTGCAATACAACAAAGACCTACTGGACCACAACCAAATTGTAGAATAACATCATTTGCAATTCTTTTTGGATCATAATTAATCTTTTTTAAATAATTACTTACACATAAAAATCCAGTTGGGAAAATATCACTCATTAATAAAGCAGTTAATCTATTCATACCTTTTGGTAAAGGAAATAAAACATGATCAGCATAAGGAATTCTAACGTATTCAGCTTGACCACCATCTAAATAACAAGTACCAAAAACATTTGAATGAATACAAGAAGAACTTAAACCATCTTTACAAGCCCAACATTCACCACATTGAGATGTAAAAGTTGAAATAACATCATCACCAACTTTAAAATTTTTAACACCTGAACCAATTGATACAACAGTACCATTAAATTCATGACCAGTTATATAATTATTTGCAGCTGGAATAACATCACCACGATACATATGTAATTCAGTACCACAAAGAGCAGTTACTTTAACTTTAATGATTGCATCAGTATCAGATTTCAATTGAGGAATTGGTACTTTAGTGAATTGAATATCTTTAGCACCTTTAAAGACAGATGCAAACATTAATTGATCAGACATTGTATTTAGTTGTAATATTTGAGGGAGTAAAGTCCTTTATGGAAGAATGAAAAAAATGTGAGAAAAAAAAATGGGAAAAAATGAGTTTATAAAGTAACTTTCCATATTTTCATATTTTTAACAAATTTAGCCCCCCTCTGTTTTACTTTACAGTTAATGAATGATGAATTGAGTTAGTTTATCGATTTGGAAAATGTCTGTATAAAAAAGGTGTTGGTAATTGTAAAGAGTAGAAAATAATATACTGAAAACTCGAGATCATTGTCAAAGTAACAATGCCTGAACAATAGTAGATGAAGAAGTGTTCAGTAATTACTGTTGTTAGGAAGTTATAGAGTTAAGAAAGAGACTAACCGACAGCCGACAAATCAACACCTTATTTTCAAATTTAGAAATTCTAATCGCATTATTTTCATTCTTTTCATTATTTTATTGTTTATTTTAATCTGGGGAATAGGAATAAAGATTGAAATATGGTGTCGCCATAAGTGGGAAATTTTGGGCGACACGTTTATTTATCACGTGATTTTTTTTTAATTTATTTGATTTCTTTTTTCACTACGGATTTTAGAGATTAATCTTCTTCTTCTTCTTCTTTTACTTCTTTTACTTTCACTAGAATACATCATGTCTGCTACTACTCCATTCAAAGTTCTATGTCTACACGGTTTTTTACAAAATGCTAAAGTCTTTTCAGAAAAATCAAGTGGTATTAGAAAATTATTAAAGAAATCAAATATTCAATTAGATTATATTGATGGTCCAGTTATTTTATCAAAAGAAGATTTACCATTTGAAGTTGATGATGACAAATGGAAAGAAATTCAAGATACTCAAGTCAATAAAGCTTGGTTCTATCATTTTAGTGAATCTCATAAATTAAATCTTGATGAAGCTATAAAGACAGTTGTTAATTATATTAAAGAAAATGGTCCATATGATGGTATAATTGGGTTTAGTCAAGGTGCTGCTTTAACTGCTATTATTGCTAATACTATTACTCAATACCCTGAAGCTAATCAACCATATTTTAAATTTGCTTTAACATTTTCAGGTTATTCATTTACTGAACCAATTACTGAAGGTAATACAACAGATTTAAGAATTACTGAAAAATTTGTTAAATCATTTACAGTTCCAATTAATGATCCAGATTATAAAACTGATAATTTATTTGTTTATGGTGCTAATGATAATGCTGTCCCATCTGTTAGATCTAAATATTTAGTTAGTTTATACCCTGAGAATAAAGATAAAATATTTGTTTATGAACATGAAGGTGGTCATATGGTTCCAAACAAGAAGGATTTCCTAAAGCCAATTGTTGAACAAATTGAAAAGTCATTAAAGAACTAGATAATACATCAAGCATTTAATACATAGAAATTAATTCCATCCAATTCTGTAGACCACTTCACCAGCACCACCTCCCACTTCACCAGCAGCAACTCTTAAGAAAAAAAATTCAACCCGATTTTTTGCGACAAAAAAAAAAATCAAAAAAATTCAAAAAAACGACAACAAAAAATCAACTGAAATCACATAAAATTAATTAAAAAACTTCTTTTAAAATATCAAAGTTGAATAGTTTCCTCTATCTATTCTCATACTCATTCCTCATACACAACATCTGTGATACACTCAAAACACTCATTATTTACCTTAGTTTTTTTATTTGTTGTTGTTTGTGGAGTCTTAACTTGTTTACATTTTCTACAAATAACCACTATATTCATTAACTAATTTGGTCAAAAGACACCATTTTTTTGTCATTTAATTAAAGCATTTTCATCATTCAAATAGACAATAGACTTTAGAGACGGTCTCCAATAAATTTAACTCCTGTCACATTCCCAAAACTTCATCTTCACATTATTTTGTTTTTGTTTTCTCCATATATTTAAACACGTCCACATCAATTTTTTTTTAATAGAGATCTCACACAAAATACTACCAATAATGAATTTCGCCAAATTGGATGAACAACTGCCTAAAACTCTTACATCAAGATTCGTATCGAAAGATAGACAAGTGAATGATGAAGAAAATGGTTCAAGTTCTTCAAATGATGAAAATATTGATGGTTTAACTCCAATAATGAAGGCTTTTAATTTAAAACCAAAAGTTCCAAGTAATAATAGATTTATTAGAAGTTCAAATTCAAATGTTCAATATTCTCAACTTTCAACAAATGAAAATGGTGATAATGATAACAACAATAACAATATACCAACTCCAGAATTATCAAAATTTCAAAAAGTTAAAAATGTCATTATCAAATATTGTAGATTTATTGGTCCAGGTTTATTAATCTCTGTTGCATATTTGGATCCAGGTAATTATTCAACTGCTGTAGCAGCAGGTTCTGCTCATAAGTTTAAATTATTATTCACAGTTTTATTATCAAATATTATGGCTGTATTTTTACAAATTCTTTGTGCAAAATTAGGTGCTGCAACAGGTTTAGATTTAGCACAAAATTGTAGAAAACATTTACCAAAAAAATTAAATGTTACAATTTATGTTTTAGCAGAAATTGCAATTATTGCAACTGATTTAGCAGAAGTTATTGGTACTGCAATTTCTTTAAATATTTTATTTAATATTCCTTTAATAGTTGGTGTTATTTTAACAATTGTTGATGTTTTAATTGTTTTAATGGCTTATAAACCAAATGGTGAAATGAAAATTATTAGAATTTTTGAAGCTTTTGTTTCAATTTTAGTTTTTTTAACAGTTTTATGTTTTACTATTGAATTATTTGAAGTTGATTTTAAAGTTTCTGAAGTTTTCCAAGGTTATTTACCAAGTTCAACAGTTGTTAATGGTGATGGTCTTTATCTATCTTTAGCAATTTTAGGTGCTACTGTTATGCCTCATTCTTTATATTTAGGTTCAGGTTTAGTTCAACCAAGATTAAGAGAATTTGATATTAAACATGGTAATTATAAACCTGATGCTGATGAATTAAGTGATGAATTAGAATCTAATTATAAACCTTCAATTGATGCAATTAATGATATTATGAGTTATACAATTGGTGAATTAATTATTTCTTTATTTACTGTTGCTCTATTTGTTAATTCAGCAATTTTAATTGTTTCTGGTTCAACTTTAGCTGGTGAAACTGATACTGATTTATTTTCAATTTATAATTTATTATGTTCAAATTTAAGTAAAACTGCTGGTATTATCTTTGTTTTAGCTTTATTATTTAGTGGTCAAAGTGCTGGTATTGTTTGTACTTTAGCTGGTCAAATGGTTTCTGAAGGTTTTTTACATTGGTCATTACCTCCAACTTTAAGAAGATTATTAACAAGAGCTGTTGCAATTACTCCTTGTTTAATCTTGGTTTTAGTAGCTGGTAGAAATGGATTAGCTGGTGCTTTAAATGCTTCTCAAGTTGTTTTATCTTTATTATTACCTTTTGTTTCAGCTCCATTATTATATTTTACTGCTTCAAAAGATATTATGAAGGTTAGTTTAAATAATAATTGTTATCATAAAACTCCAGAAACTGTTGAAAGTATTGGATTAATGAATATGCCTAATCGTGATAATGATAATGAAGATGATGAAGAAGAAGAAGAAACATTAAATCAAGAATTTGATGAAAATAATCAATTACAACCAGAAGAACCTGAACAAGATGTTGAAGTTGAACAATTTAAAGATATGAGTAATGGTACAATAACAAATATATTTGCTGTTTTAATTTGGTTATTTATAACTTCTTTAAATTTCTTTTTATTGATAAGTTTTGCAATGGGTAAAGATGTCTCATTTTAAAAACTTTTTCCTTACATTAATCATCACATTGTCATTTCCATTCATTTATGCATTTTATAAACTATTTTTTTTAAAGCCTTTGTTTCTGTTAGATCTTTTTTTTTTTTACTACTTCATATTGATTTTTCTTTCATTCTTTAATTGATGACTACATCTTTTAAAGTATTAGTTCATGAATAAATACGTTTTTCTGTTTTTAAAATTAATTTGTAAATTTCTACAAAGTAAACTAAAAGATCATTAACGTTTTATTTTATTTTTTTAATAATTTTTCAACTTCATTTAAAGCAACTAATCCAACTTGATAATCATTCCAAATTTTAAATTCTTCTTTTGAATAATCTCTGTCAACTTTATCATCTAAAATATTAAGTTTTTCTAATTCATTCCAATTAAATCTTTCTTTTAAAAATTCATTAAAATTTAAATATGATTCACTACCCTCATTATTTAATTTAAAATCTTCAACATAATAAGACCAAATAGCTTTATAAGCACCACCAATTGCACAAGCATTTGAATTATCAAATCTATAATTCCCAAATTTTGATCCCATTATTTTACTAAATTTTTTAATAATTGAATTATTCTTTGATGCACCACCAACAAAGAATAAATTATTTGGTCTTTTTAAAAATGAAGATTTTGGAATTAATTTATCATCAAATTCTAAATCTTTTAAATATTTTGTATCAATTTCAATTTCGTTTTCATCAATATTGGAATCAATATTTGATAACATTGGTGATGATCTTGCTCTACAACTTAAAGCTTGAGATTCAACGATTGAATTAACATCAATTTTATAATCAATTAAATCATTATTAATAATTTTAAAATCATTTGGATCTTTGGAATTAAATTTAATTCTAATTGTTTGATTTAAACAATTTGGAACAATTTCAGAATTTGGGAAATAACAACCAATAAATCCTTCATCATTATTTGTTGATAAACCTTTTGATAAAATTGGTGATTCATCTAAAATTTTATTAAATAAACTCCAATCATTTTTTTCAATATTAAATTTTAAATTTAATTCATCTCTAATTTTTTCTCTTGCTAATGAACCATTACAATAACAAATCATTCCCATATAAGAATTTTCAATAGTTGGATGAATAAATAAATGATAATTTGAACTTGGATTATAATTTTTTGTAATTAAAAGAACAGTTGTACTTGTACCTAAACTAATTAAAATTTCATCATCATCTAAAGGTAATGATAAAATAGTTGCAAGATTATCACCAGTAAAAGAATAAATTTTACAATTTGGATTAAATCCATATTTTAAAATAAAATAATTTGAAATTTTTCCAATTGATTTAAAACCAATTGGTTCAACATTACCTAATTTTGATTTTAATTCTTCAATTCTTTCAAGTTTAATTGATTCATCAAAAATATTATCATTATCATGAGAAATTGAACAAATTTCTAATAATTTTTCATTCCAATTTCTTTTTTTAATATCATATAAATTCATACCACAAGCATCAGATTCTTCAATTCCAGTAATAAAACCTAAAAATAAACTTGATAAAAAACTTGAAACTAAAGAAATTTTATAAGTTTTTTTATAAATTTCATTATTATTTTTAATTAATTTTCTAATTTGTAAACCAGTAAATCTATAATGAGCTCTTGAACCTGAAATTTCTGCTAATTTTTCTTTACCTGATTCATTATCATCTAAAGTATAAGATTCAAAAGCTTTAAGTTCTTCAGAAGTACTATGATCTTGCCAATTTGGAGATAATTGATAACTAAAACAATTTGGAGATAATTGATCAATTAAATTTAAATTTGGATTTAAATTTGATAATATTTCATTTGATTTATTTGACCAAAAAACTGAACCATGTTGTTGACAAGAACCTGAAATACCTTTAACTTTATTAAATTTGAAACCATCATTTTGCATTTTATCTAAAATTGTTTCAAGTGCTAAAATCCACATTTCAACAGGTGCATTAATTTCACCATTTTCATGATTTGTATAAACACCTTTTGTTGTTTTATATTGAGGAAAATCTATATCAAATTCAACAGAATAAGAATCTATTAGTTTTAGATTTGAATCAGTGATCAATAGTTTTAGCTGTTGTGTTGATAGATCTAAACCAAGAAAGAGATCTTCAGAAGACATGGTTTCAATTGGTTGTTGTAAAAGAGAGAAAGTTTTGGGGGGGGTTGAATTGGAATTGTTTTTATATAAGGAAAAAATTACAGCGAAAAACTCTGAGAATTCTGAATTTTGTTTGAATTGAAGTTGAAGTTGAAGAATTGAAGGTAGTATTCAATGTATTCGATATTTTTAGAAAGTATTTTACAGGAAAGATTAAGTAAAGAGTAAGAATTTATCATGCATTTTTTTTTCATTTCATTTCAAAGTAAAACAGTAATATAGAGAGAGGACTTAAAGACCAGCAACTTGAGGTGTGTACCATTTAGTAATCAACTTTTGTGTATAACCAGGATAACTAGGACAGACCAAAGCCAATGTTATTATGATTGATAGTACAAACAAGACTATTAGATTAAAAATACTTTGTGTAAGGAAACCAACTAAACACGATATTATAGCAGCAACAGATAACACATTTGTCACCAGATCTTCAGTGTATTTTTGTGAAGGGTAGTCTATTGGGAATTCTAAGATATGTTGGAATTGAGTAAGGATTTCAGCCATTTTAAAGTCTTATTTCTTTAATTCTAATTCTAATTGAAGTTGTAATTTTAATGATTTGTTGTTCAAAATAAAAATAAAAATAAAAATTAAAAAAATGACAGAATTTTCTGTTTTTTGAAAAATTAAAAAAAATAAACAAATTTAATTTAATTTTGATGGCAAATTTGTTATTTTAATAGAAGAATGAAGTGTGTTCTGTTGATGTTAAGATGTAGATTCAACCAATTCAACTAATTCAACAACAAATTATACAAAATTATCTTTAATAAGTTCAGATGCTTTATTTAAATTAATCTAAAATAATTGATGAAAAACAATTAGATTTCAACAAGATTCAAAAATTACTATTTAAAAATTCAGATTCATCTTCTTCAAATACTTCAAACTCAGATTTATCTTCTTCAAATACTTCAAACTCAAATTCATCTTCTTCAAATACTTCAAACTCAAATTCAAATTCAACTCCAACAACATCTCCACCAATTTCAAGAAATAATTTCAAGTTTAACTAATGATATATCATCTTTAACCTCAATTATTTGTTCAATTACAATTAAAAAAGATTTAAATATATTACAATATACTGTTAAATTTATTTCAAAAAATTCTTTAGAAAATTTAAATTTATTACATTTAAGAATTTTATTATTACATTATTTGAATTTGAATTTACAAAATAATTGTAACTTTATTTGAATTTGAATTTACAAAGTTTATGACAGATATATGATATATATATTTAAACCAACTATAGAATAAAATAAAAATACTTAAGATCACAATTTTTTATTTTTTGAATTGATCATCTTTAATTCAGACTTTTCTTTAATCGTCTTTCCAATGAGTTTAATCTGTTCACTGTTTTCTTTGATTTTATTTCAAATAAATCAAGTCTATCAGTAATATTATTCAGGGTTTTGTTTGTCTCTACTTCAAATACATTGAATCTCTCTGTGAGAGCATCCAGCTTTTTTGATATTTTATCTGAAAGTTCTTGAAAATTCTGTTGGAATTTGTTTGTCAATAATTCCAATTTTTCATCAAATAATTCCAGTTTTTCATTAGTCACAATATTTGTTTGATTAACAATCATGTTTTGAATATCAATTTCATTTTTACCAGTTAATACATATTGGTTTTCATTAGTTGCTTCTGTAGACTGAATTTCAATGTCCAAACAAACATTGATTTTTTTGTTGGTAATAAAGCAATATCTATTATTTGATTCAATAGATATTGAACCAAAATTCAGTAGTGTCCAAATAGCAAAAATGCAAGTTGTTAATAATATCAGTTTCTTTGATTTTAACAGGTCCAATGGGTTTACTAAAAAAAAAATAGTAAAAGTGATGAAAAATAGAAAAAGATCAGTGATTGACATAGAAAGAAAAATCCAACCAGGATTTTTTGATAAATTTATATTAATGATAAAACTTAATAATAAAATAATAGATATTAAAAAGGTTAGATGGTTTTCCTTAAGAAAATGGAAAATTCTTCTTAAAGTACTAGTTCTAGTTTCAACGACTTGATCCATAATGAATTAAAATTCTAAAACTTGATGAATTAAACTTTTGAAACAAATGATGAAAGTTTTAGTAACCAATGATGAAAGTTTTAGTAACCAATGATGAATTGATATATTAAATTGAAATCAAAAGTATTTGAAATTAATAAATTTGTAATTTAATGGTTTTTGTGTATAAAAGCAAACTTCTCAAAATCACGTGATAATTAGCAAAAAATCCAGACACCATTTACTTTACTTTACTTTATAATTACAATAGATATTATTACCATAGTTCTACCAAGAACAGAAAATCTTTATGATCTTACAAGTTACAATCCGTAAACTACAAATTTTAAGGACTTCATTTTCTACCTCAATTGAATAATTATGATTCAACTATTACCCAAGAAAACTTAGATAATCTAGTTTAGATGAATTTTTGAGACTTAAGAAAGCTTACTATTTTTAAATTGATTAAAAACTTATTGTATTTAGCTAATTAACAATTGATTTAGATCATTTTAAAGGACTTTCTAAAGATATCTAGTATAATTTAATTAGTTGATAGTTATAAATAAAAAATGACAGAATTTTACCTGTTTTCAAAAAATAAAAAAAAAAAAATTCAAAAAAACAACAACGAATTAAAATTTAATTTTGATGGCAAAATCTTTATTTTAAGAAGAAAAAGATTGGTTGAAAATGTCTGTTGGTGATGTTAAGAACGTCGATGATGTTTTGTTTGATTTAAGGGATAATATTAATGGGTTTTTGGAAGATTATATCTCTCAGAATTCTGAAATTGATCCAATTAATAGTGAACTAATAGATTTTGAAACTATATTTAATAATTTTAATTTTGATGAATTAATATCTCCATTACAATCATATTTAGATGAAAAATCTTCATATTCAACAGTAATTGTTGAAGAAACTTTATTAAACGTTTTAGCTAATATAATATCACAAAGAACTGATGATTGTTTAATTTTTATATCAATTTTAATTGATTTTTCAATTTATTTAATAACAAAAAAATTTATTGGTCGTCATGATTTAAAATATGTTTTATTAAGATATATTATAATGGAATTATCTGTTGAAAAATTATTATTATTTTGGCCTTATTTTAATAAAAGAATTGATGAATTTAAATATTATAAAAATTTAGATAATGATAAAGAATTAACTTTAGTTTCAAGAAAGGCACCAGGTACACCTCTTTTACTTTCAATTAATAATAGATTATTAACTTTAAAAAATAATTATCATCCATCAAGAGATATTTTAAAATCAAAATTATTAATGTTAACTTTTAATCTTTTTAATCCATTTGATGATGTTTTAATTAATAATAAATTTGAATTTAATAAAGAAACTTTTACACAATTAGAAAATGAATTAAATTTTGGTAATACTAATACTACTACCAAAAGTTTTAGATCTTATAATATTAAATCAATGGATAATTATCAAAAAATTGTTCAATTACAAATGAATTTATATAATATAATTGATTATTTTTATTTAAATGATCATGAAAAGATTAATGAAACTTTAGAATTAATTTCAAATGTTGATTTAATTTTAATTAAATATGAAAAAAAATTTAAATTTAATTCAAGTGATAAATTTATAATTGAATCATTTAATAATTCAATTGAAAATTATAAAAAATTAAATTTATTTGAAAATAATGAAAATATTTTTAATGATTTTAAAAATTATTTTAATGAAAAACAAATTAATATTGAAAATTTTTTTTTAACAAATGATGAAGATTTAAATAATAGAAATTTAAAATTTAATGATAGATTAAATAATGATCCAAATTTAATTAAAATTTTAAGAACAAATATTTATTGTTCATTATCATTTTTATATACTTTATTAGGTTTAATGACTCATTTTAATATATCAAAAATTGAAAGAAATGTTTATCTTTCAAAAGTTAAAATCAATTTATCAAGATATACAAATGATATTCGTGATCTTTATAAACATTATTCATTATCAATTAAAGATTATGATAAAAGTTGGAAATTTTCAATAATTAGAGCAAGAGATTCAACTGATAATTCATTTTTAGTTGATATTTTAAATAATTTTAGAATTGAATCAATTAATGAATTTAGATCTGATGATGATAATTCATTAAATAATATTAAAGAATTATATCAAAAAAAATTAATTTTTAAGAATAGATATTTTAATAAATTTGGTACAAAAGAATTATCAAATCTTTGGAAAATTGAAACTGGAATTTCAAAATTAGAAAAGAATATTAATAGTACTGAAGAATTAATAAATGATTTAAGAAACAAAATATTAGAGAAGAATGATGTTGAATTAAATACTTGGAAATCATTAAGATTATTAAGAAATATAAAGATTAATAAATTTAAGAAATTTACTGAAGAAACAGGTATTGAATCAATTCTTGATGATGAATTAATTAATGATATACCAAAGAAAGAAGTTGAAACTGATATTAATATTATTAATGAAATTAAATTGAATGAACAAAAATTAAAATTAAAGAATGAAATTGAAGAATTAGAATTAAAGGAAAAGAAATTGAATGAAGAAGAGAATAAGAGAAGAGAGGAGAGTATGGAGAAGTTTGAGAGTGAGAAGAAGAGAATTAAACTAGAGGGAGATGGTGAAGAGAAAGCAAAAGTTGTTGATGTTGATTATTAGTTAAATAAATAAATAAATAAATAAATAAATAAAAAAACCCGCGCGGCTAAAATTACGTAAAAAGGACTTCCGACCAATTTCTAATAAAATTTAATTTGAATTCCGACTTTCTTTATCTTCAACAAATCTAATTGGTTTAAATAATTATAAAATTAAAAATACAAAAAAATTCATTGTTTACTCTTTTGATTTGTATTGTTAATTGTTTAATTTTGGTGTTTACTATTTTATTAGGGTCTATTACCAATTTACAACCTTCATCTTCATCTTCATCTTCTTCATCTTCCACTTCACTTCATAATCGCAACTGATAAGTCTCTCGGTTGCGAAATCTCTTTGTTTTTTCCAAATCTGACTCAAGAAAGAAAGTCATCTACAATTTCTACTTCACCTGCTTCACCATACACAGATAAACAATGGTCTCTGATACAGAGAACCCAACCATCATCAACAATGATCAATCTAAATCAAATGAAAAAGTCATCAAAAGAAAACCTAGAAGATATTATAGTTGTGGTCCATGTAGAAAACAAAAGATTAAATGTGATAATCAAATACCTTGTTGTTCATGTAAAAAACATAATAGAATAGATCAATGTTTAGCTAATCCTGCAAATCCTCCTTCACCTGATATATTTAAAAAGAAATTGAAAACTTTAAATTTAGATATAAAGAGTTCTTCAACTTTACCAATTGTACCCATATCAATAAATAATATAACTAATGAAACTGAAATAAATAATGATGATTCTACTACTACAGATTCAAATTCAAATTCAAATAATGAAAATTTTAAATTACCTCCAATAGAGAATTATACATCAAATTTTAAATTAAAAGATACATCAACAAAACCTAATATTCTACCACAACCATCACAACAAAAACAAAAACAACAAGCAAGTCAAGAACAAAGATCAATACCTATAACTACATCCTTCAACTATAATAACAACTATCCTGAAATTAGACCTCATCCAATAACTGTTAGAAATTCTTCTTCAAAGACTTGGCCAACAATAAATAGAAATAATCGTATTATTAGATCTAATAACAACACTGGTTTCCATTTTGATTCAAATCTTCAAGCTGCTAATAATGAAGTTGGAAATTTAAAAAAAACTGTATCTGTTTTAACTGATAGATTATTATCACTTGAATTAAAATTACAATCAAAAAAACAATTACCAGATCCTCAAATTAGTATTAATATGAATATACCAACTCAAATTCAACAACAAAATTATCAATCTAATTTCCCCCAAAATTCAAATATTAATACTATACCTTTATCAAATCAAAATAATAATGATTCTCATGCAATTTTATTAACTCCACCTCCAATAACAAAAATATCAAATTCAAATACAAATTTACAAAATAATAATCAAACAACAAATTATACAAAATTATCTTTAATAAGTTCAGATGCTTTATTTAAATTACAAACTTTTAATGAATATTTAGAATCATTACCAAGATTAAATTCTTTAAATATTATTCTTAATTATTTTAAAAAATATATTAATCCAATGTTTAAAATAATTGATGAAAAACAATTAGATTTCAACAAAATTCAAAGATTATTATTTAAAAATTCAGATTTATCTTCTTCAAATACTTCAAATTCAAATTCAAATTCAAATTCAACTCCAACAACTTCACCACCAATTTCAAATACTGTATCTCCATCACCACAAGAAATAATTTCAAGTTTAACTAATGAAGAAGTTAATATATTATCTTTAATTTCAATAATTTGTTCAATTACAATAATGCATTATCCTTTAGATTTAATTGAAAAAGATTTAAATATATTACCATATAATGTTAAATTTATTTCAAAAAATTTATTTAATATTTCAAAAAATTCTTTAGAAAATTTAATTAATTTTAAAGAAAATTTAGAACCATTACATTTAAGAATTTTATTATTACATTATCAATATTTAAAATTACAAAATTATTCAAATAAATTAATTTTATTAAATTCTGAATTAATTTCAATTTCTTATCTTTTAAAAATTCAAACAAATTCAATACCAAAAAATAGTCTTGAAGTTGAAAATTCTCAAATTTTATGGTGGTTAATTTGTTATAATGATACTTTTAATTCAATTAAATTTGATTTACCAACAATGATTAAATTAGAATCTTCAAATACAACTTATGATAAAGATTCTCATGTTTTAAAAGCTTTTATTAGTGCTGAAATTTCTTCAAGTTATGATTCAATTTTTACTCAAATTGCAAAATTAACAAAACTTTGTAATATTATACCAAATATTGATTTTAGAGATTTAAATTTTTTTGAAAAAATTATTATAATGGATAGAGAATTAAAATCTTTTCAAATTCCATATACTTTTAATTTATTAAATCCAAAAAATGATATAATTATGAATTTTCAAGGTACTTTATTATATTTTCAAATTTTATTTACAAGATTTCAATTATATAAAAAGATGTTTAAAGTTGAATCAAATTTTGGTATTTGGTTAATTTTTATATCAATAATTGAAAGTTTTTTCAATAGATATAATAAATTAAAATCTTTATATGATTATAATTTGAATAATGAATTAAATGATGAAGAAAATGAAAATTTAAATTTTTTAAAATATCTTGGTTGTAATTTACAAATTTTAGATTTTATAATTAATTTTATTCAAATTTCAATTTCATTAATTTTATTAGATCCAGATATTTTACCATTAAATTATAAACAACATATAATAACAAATATTAAAACAAGTTTAAATCATTTATTTTTATTAAAAAATAAAATTTTAAATGAAAATATTCCATTTTATAAAGTTTCTTTTGAAAAACTTTTAAAATTAAATGATCTTTTAGAATCTTCAAAATTAAATACTTATAATTCAATTAATGAACAAAGACATTCTGATATAAATAATTTTTTAAAACATTCAAGAATTTTTGAAAGTGAAGAATCTGAATATGGGTTATTACCAACTAATGAATTTTTTAATTCTTATATTGGAAGTATAAATCATTCAGTTGTTAATAGAAATAGTCATAGTTATTCTAATTCAAATGATGTTGTTAATGATAAAGAGGTTTGGAAAATGGAACAATTTAGAGCTTCTTCTATGTTGAATGATGATGAATTAAAGTTTATTGAAGAAATTTTACTAAAATGATTAATATGAAAAGAGAAAAGAAAAAAAATTTACTAATTTTAATGAGCTACGTTTAATAAATGATTTTAAAAAAATAATATATCTAATGATATAAATTATTAAAAAAGTTTTTTATTCAAGTAGAAATTGAATTTATACGAAATGTTAAAGAGTCTTTTGTTAAAAAAATTGTGATATTTCTTTTTGTGAATTGAAAAAAAAATAAGTCATTATGACTATGAATTGGTAATTGTAAATTATGATTTAACGTTTGAACAATGTATGTCCATAACGTTTATTTATTCCTGAATAAATTTCTTTATGATTTTTTAAAACTGATTCAACTTTACTAAAGATTTCTTTGGATGTTAAACTTTCAATATCTTTATCAAATGAACATAAATCCATGATTGATAATAAATAAGGAGGAACAATGATTAATTCTTCATTATGAGTAATCAAATAACTAACAACATCAATAGCTAAATGATAATTTTCACCTTCATTTTCACTAAATGCATCATAATAAGTATTTGCAACACCACCAGAACTATTACCACCTTTATCACCAGCTGAACTAGGAGAAACTGGTTTAGCATATAAAATATTTGGTGCTAAAACAGTTGATAAATTATGAATATCCATCATTGAACCACTTTGTTCATCTAAATGTGAAAAAGATGAAGCCCACATAAAGAAAAATAATAATACTTCTGTTAAATCTCTATGAGTCTTTGGTAATAAAGAATAACAAAGTTCAGTAATAATTGGTTTTAAAGCTCTATTAGTAGGTCTTTGTGATGATAACCATGTTTCATATAATTTAAAAGTTAATAAAGGAGTTGGCATTTCTCTTAAAAATTTCTTAAGTAATGCAGATAATTGAATAACATTTTCATCAAATAAATTAGTTTGGAAATTAGTTGGATTTAAATCAATTTCACGAGTAACATCTTTTAATCTCTTAATATTACCATTCTTTCTAAATACACCTTCAATACTCATATCCTTTTGATATAAAGCTGTTAATAAATCTTCAATAATCAATGGAATACGAACTCTTTCAGGTCCATTACTTTGTGATGATTCAACACCAGTTTTAAAAGTAACGTCACTCAATTCAACACCAAATATTTTAGTTGAAGCTATACCAGAACCTGAAGATGGATTTGAAGGATGACTTGAACTATTAGAAGAACCACCGGCAGTATTAGAACCAATACTAGGACCATTACTGTTTGCATTAGTTGAAGAATTTGTATTAGATGAAGAACTTGAAGATTTTTTATCATTACCCATTAATTTTTTCCAGAAATTTGGAGTTTTCTTTAAATCAATAATCTTTGATGCATCAATTTCTTCCAGATTATTATCATTAGCTAATTGACGTAATAAAGTAACAGAGACATGATCTAATAAAATCTTTTCTTGATTTGTTAATTGTGAATAATATTTATGTGAACTAAATGGTGATGATTCTTCAGAAAATCCTTTTTGAACATTAGTATTAATATTATTAGAACGACCTTTATTCTTGAAAGAATCTGAAACATTTCTTGAATCATCTGTAGTAGAAGTAGCAACATTATTCTTTGAACTATTAATCATTGTACTTGAAGAATTATTCTTTTTCTTAAAATCACTATTAGAATTAGATTCTTGATAATATCTTGATTCTCTTGCTTGTTCAGTAGCAACAATTCTTGGAATATCATCCAATGTAAGTTCTTTTTCAGTATTAAAATCAGTATTTGACATATTTCTATTAGAATACATTGTATTATTGGATTTAGTATTATTAATACTATTATTTGATGAATTACTTTGATTACCAATTGATTTTGTTGGTTTCTGGAAAGGTTCATCTTCCACAGTTATACGTTGTCTTGAAATAAAACTATCGCTACTATTGGCATTTTGAATTGCAGATGATGATGGTAATGGAGGAAGTGGTTGAGTTGAATGTTCATTCTTTAATAAATTAACTGAAGAACCAGAACCAGAATTAATATTTGAATTTGGATCAATTATATCAGTTTTATCCATAGATTCAACAACATTTGATTTTCTAACTTCAGATTGTCTATTTGAAAATTCAACTTTTGTATCTTGTCTAGTAGATTTTAATCTTTTAATATCATTTAAAGTTCTTGTATAATTCTTAGCTTCAAAAATACTATTAGAAAGATCTTGATTATCAGAACCACCATTATATTGTTGTTGTTGTAATTCTTGTTCATGTTGTAATCTATATTGTTCTTGTTTTTCATTTAATAATTCTGGATTTTCTTCATATTCATAATCTAAAACTGCTTTTGATCTAACAATTGCAATTTTTAATAAATAACTAAATTGCATTAATTTACTAACAGATTTAAATCCAATTTTTGAATCTTTATCAGTTAATGCACATTTAGCACAATAAACTTTTTTAGTTTTAACATTAAAAGAAGCATCAGTTATACCATCAAATTGAGCCAAATTTTTAGAACAAATTGAACAATTTAAACAATCTAAATGCCATCTATAATCTTGAAATTGAACACATTCATCCTCTATTGGATTTTCACATTGGAAACAAACACCTGAAGCATCAATTGGAATATCTAAAGAATCTAATGGATCATTTGGAATTAATTCATGTTTTGAAACTTCTTTTAAAAATTTATCTAAAGCATTTGTTGAATGAACTAATTTATCATATAATAAAGAATTATTAAGACCATTTCTAATTAATAGTTTTAAATATTGTGCTAAACCAGTAGCAGCATTTAAAATAATTTTTTGAGATTCAGAACTTGTTGTTTGACCTTTACAAGCTTTTCTTAAAACTGCTAAATAAATCATTATTTTTGAAGATAAATTTCTTGGTTCTTTTCTTAAAATTTGAAAATTAATTTTTTCATTAGTTGTATTAGATAAATTTTCATCACTTGAATTATTATTATTATTATTATTATTATCATCATTATTATCATTATCAATAGGAGTAGTAACATCATTTGAATTATTATTAAAATTCATATTTTCAATTCCTAATCTATGTAAAGATTCAATAGCTTTAAATAAACAATTAATTTTTAAAACCAATTTTGTAGTTGTTTGTAAACCCTTTTTATATTCATGAGTAGTTGCAAATTTTAACATATCAGATATACAAGAAGCTGTATCACCTTCAAATTTATATAAAACATTCCAAATATTTGAAATTTTTTCATTTGAAATTTTTTCAATAATTAATAATTCATCAGGATTTGGATTAATATCTTTTAAATTTTTTAAATTTTCAGGTGTTGGATCAAATTTTGGGAATGATTGAATTGCTAAAGTTGAAGGTTTAATTGAAACATTCCAAAATTTATGAATCATATAACATTCAACATGCCATTTTTGATTTATACCACCTCTCATTACTTGAACATATTGATTTAAAATAGCTAATTCACAACCTTCACAATGTTCAATAAAGAATTTTGAAAAATGATAATGACAATAAATATCATTATTATAATTATAAAAATCTGAATCTGTATCAAATTTTTTATTACAAATTTTACAACAAAAATGTTCAGGATCATATTTTCTACCAGAAACGGTATAATGAAGACCTTTTAAATAAGAACCACAAATACAACAAATTAAACCACGTCTTTTATAAAAATCTTTTTCACAAAGTGGTAATTTTTCACCAGTTTCTAATTCAAATGGGAAATATTTTGATAAAATTGGTGTACCACAATCATTACAACTAAAACAATCTGTATGATATCTTTTCCCAAGAGCTTTAACAGATTTTGTTGTTATACTCTTTTTACAAACACAACATGTTGAAGTATGAGTATTTGAAATATTTTTATTAGTTGAATTTGTTGTTGTTAATGCAGATGAAGATGAATTTATGATATTATTAGTATTAGATGGAATTAAATTAGGATTTGATGATGATGCTATTGATTGATTATTATTATTATCATTATTTGTATTTGAATGTATTTGATTATTATTAAAAGTTGGAGGAGGAGTTTTGAACCTTCTTGGAGTTGATTGAGGAGGTACAGGAGGTATCATTGATAAATAATCATCATTTATAGTTAAATTATTAGATGCTTGTGTGATGTTATTAATTGATGATTTCATAGGACTTTTAGATGTAATTAGAGTAGGTTTCATAGGGGATTTATGTAATTGTTGTTGTGGATGTGGATGATTATGAGGATGTTGATGATGATGCTGCTGCTGCTGTACTTGTTGTTGCTGTAGAGGTTTTCTAGAAGTAGATTGAGGTTCTTGATTCTGAATATTCAAAGCATGTTGATGTATATGAGATCGTTGTTGTTTCTGTTGTTGTAAACGTTGTTCCATTTTTGAATCAAATGCACCAGGTATTTGAAAAGAAGAAGAAGAATTTGGATTTGATATATAAGGAGACTTTGGATTTGGATTGATATTAGACATTTTATTTTTATTCTTTATTCAAAATTTTTTTTGCAGTTGTAGATTTTCAGATTTTTTATTTTTAGTCTATTTTAGTATATCAATTTTTAGTTCAAAAAAATAGGCAACGAATTTTTTGGGAGATTTTTTTTTAGAGGCAAAAATTTGAAGAAGTAATGAATCTTTTTATGAAATTGAATGTAGAAAGTAATGAAGTAGAATCAATGTAGACAAGTTAATCTGTCTTCAAACTTAATTATGTTTTCCTGTTTTTTTTTCTTAAAAATTTTTGGTGTCTTTTTTTTGTTCCTTGATTTTTTGAATCTTGAGATCTAAATATAAATATCAGTGTTTAAAAAAAGATGAAGAAAGTGAAGAAATTGAGAGGTGTTGAAGATTGAAATGGTTGACGACTTGAGAGCAAATTGTATATGGTATTGACACTGTAGATGCACAAGAAAACGCGTTAAATGATAGCTTTTTGTAGAAGAATTAAAATAAAAAGTGTTGTTGTTCAAATCAAAATCAAAAAGGGGAGAGAAAAAATTTAGAATTGAGAATTGAGAATTGAAGTTAGGAAAAGGAGAGACTGGGCGGGAGCTTGTAAATTTGCAGGAGATGGGAAGAAGTGAGATGAGGAACAGATTTGACCACCTTTTCTTTTCTGTCTTTTTTTGAAAGTATTTGAAGTTGTTGTTTTTATTTTAAAGAGAAACAGATTTTGATTTTTTTTATTTGTTTATTTTTTTTTTTTTTTTTTTGGTTTTTTTTTTTTTTTTTTTTTTTTTTTTTTTTTTTTTTTTTTTTTTTTTTTTTTTTTTTTTTTTTTTTTTTTTTTAGTTTGAAGTTTTTATGAATTTTGTTACTATTTTTCAGTTTTAAAAGAGTTTAATTTGTTTGATTTATGTTGTATTTTGATGTTATTCTCTATTTAACCAAGAGTAGTTTGTTCTATTTTTGGAAAGTTTGACTTTTTTTTTTGTTTGGCTCAAATTTTTGCAGAAAAGGGTTAGATCTGTATGTTTTGAGGTCTATATAAAATCCCCTTTCTTTGATCCCTAATTTTAAATTATGACAGATTAGTTCTTTTATAGTATAGATTTGTTTTGGGAAAATTGGATTTTATGATGAAATAACTATTACTATCATAACTATACTGTATAAACCTCTAAATTCTTATCTTTTAACCTCTTCAATTGCTTCTTTAAGTAACAGGGTAAATGGTCAATTGTGTCAAAATCAAAATTTCCCTCTATTGTTTCCAATATATCTCTACTTTAGTGAAGTATATCTTCTTATAACAACTTTAAGAACATTCTCTATAACTTAATTATCCAATAACTGACATTAAACTCTAAATAAACTAATAATTATATGTTGGTAGCGACTTTTAGCATAAATAATGTCTGGATGTAATCTTAAAACTGAACATTACAACACCTCACAACTTAAAACTGGAAACCTGAACACCACACATAATATGAAATTTTTCCTGCTAAAAAACTAAATTATTTTGAATTGAATTTCTCTTAAAGTTTATAATATGCAAGATAGTAATCATCTAAAACTTTAGTTAGTTATGGTTAAGATGATGTTCTCTTGATCAAGCCATACTTTGAAATGAAGTTTAGTCAATAGTCAACTACCTTTATTAAATTTGATGGAAAATTTAAATTTAGATATTGAATGAATCAAATGAAACGGATTAATGATTAAATATAGTACCTACTCCCTACTCTATAAGTTATAATACTTTTTTATAATTTAAAATATGATGTTGAGGGCGGCAATATATTACATTTTTAAAGTTTTACTAGTTTTATCTTTGAATATTTTGAATTATTGATGCAACTTTCAAAGCTTCAAAACGGATATATTTTGATTTTAATCGTTATAATTGACATATTGACATGTTAATATTTAGTTAATAGTTTTCTAACAAATTAAGAAATTAATCATAATAATCTGTTTAATATGGAATCTAACTACAACAATCCTATAATCTTTTTATTATTTAATTCTCCACAACGATAACAACAAAACCACTGATAAAAATTATACTAACGAACGATCATACAATGGTGAATTATACTATTTAAACTTTAATTATTGTTAAAATAAATTACCATATAAAACATTTTGTGAATTTTCTATATGGGAAATTTGGGATATGATTGAAATAATGGCAGTTAAATTAATTAATTATGGAGATAAAGGCATGTTAAAATATATTTCAAAAATTAAATCAAATTATCTATATGTCAAAATCAAAAATTTATCTTGATGGAATTTCTTTTATTTGATTCGATCAATATTTGAGAATTGAAATAACTATTTGTTTGAATTTGAAATGTGTATGTGTAATTTTCCAATTTATGGTTAACGTTTTTATATGTCCAATTATTCACAGAAGAAAAAAAAAATTTAGAAGTCTGCACCAATTTATCCAGACGAAGAGATCAAAGTATTCTTTATTCTTCTAGTTCTTCCATACCTTAGTAATTACATATGTTGATATGTTCTAGTTATTCTAGTTGATATTTCTTCATGTCCTTTGAAGCTTTGAAGTTATCTGAGCCCATATACTATATAGAAAAAAACTCAATAAATTTAGTACTACGAATCTAACTGATGTCCACACTTCAACTTTAAAGATAAAAAAGAGGTAAGTAAAGATACTTATATATTGTTGATCAGGTTTCAAAGCAGCTTTTCTTCTTTAATTTTCATTGTTTAAAAATTAAAAATAATTATATATGGATTTAGTAGGCCTCTCACTATATTATGAAGAGTTGATGAGTAGTATGATAATCTACTAGTTGTGTAGTTGACGTGTTGTATGATAGCTTGGATTGACGTATGTTGAATGATTGAAGCCTTGATTGCTACTGAGGTGATGAGATAGGTGATGTTGTAATGGAATATCGTAAAGCCAAAAATTAGGAAAAAATTAACCACATAAATCCTAGAAAAAAGAAGCAAACATCACAGGTGACAGGTGATAGATGAAGGAGATTACCAGAACGTTTGACTAGCTTCACCAGTTGAACCAGGACAAACGAAAATTAAATAAAGTCAACCCCTTTTAGCTCTCATTGGAATATTGGAATTCGATATAATGGTAGATCTACTCGAGAACAAGGGTCAAATTTATCTAGTTAATAATCATGCGGGAACTAGATGGGAAAGAGAAGGTCGCTATAGATATCCAACACAGAGGACATTTAGGACAAAGTTGAATGCAAAGAAGATCAAAAATATTGCTTTAAATTTAAATTATTTGATTTCATATTAAAATCGAAAATTAATGCTAGATTATAAAAATTTTTCACCCAAATTATAATTGGTTGTAATAATAAATTATACAATCATACTTCATAGACGTTAATTATAAAAGCTTGTGATTCTCTGTTGATGCCAGTGATGTAGTTGATGTCGTTGATGAACATCAGAACTAACTTCTAAAAACCCACCTTGACGTAATCTTCAACTTCAAATATCCTGTAACACCTCAAAATCTCTTCTAGCTTTTTAGTGGGACAAATGACAAATAATTTAAAAATTGGTTGCACTTGTGCATTTTGATATCATGTATGTATCTTAGCACTTAGCAGCATAATATTTTTCAGCATTAAACCAATTTTCAAATTTCCTCTCAAAATTTTTGTATTGTTAATGTCTTTTTTGAGGACGCAGACAAAGAGATATATATGTATAAAGTATTACAATTCTAATTCAGAATTCAACTGCTACTATGCTATACAAACAAATACCATAGAATTAACATCAGATCATTTTTTATAAAGCCTTCTAGAGGTTTCTATCTACGTTCGTGAATTTCTTCTTCTTCGTATTGTTGATCTATTCCTATAATCACTAATTTGATTTCAATATTTGATTTTATATAAATCTTAATAATAAATCTAAGTGAAGTAGTAGTTTTAAAGTTGAAATCATAAATGATATCACTGTATAACTTTTCTTTAAGTGTACTCTGTATTACACCATCTATACTTACACTTCCATAGTACTATATGATATTATTATTGCTATAAAAATAAACTATAAGTAAACAAGTAGGCATAGAAACAGACACAAAAAAAGCATATAGACAAATAGACAAATTGATTATGTACACCTTTTGGCTTTTTGAACAATCAGAATTCAATTTCTTTTTTGAATTTGATATTTTGATGAAATTATAAACTATAGAAGACAAAATCAATATTCTATAGTTTTGAGTTTTGACGTTTTTTGAATTCCCAAATCCTCTAATTTCCTTCACTCACATATCATCAACCTCTAATTATCTGATTCAAACCATTTTGACATATCTTTTTCACTTCACTCCAATTCTCCAAACAATTTCTATCGCAGATCAGCGCTACTGATCAAATCTATTATTCACTTTTATAGATCTTTTTTAGCCACAGTAAAAACAGCCTACTACTAAATGATTTATGTTTGTTTCGAATTAACAACATCATGATACTTTAACATCAAATAGATTTTTAATTAAATTTTTCTCTAATATGTATTTTTGTGTCTAATGGTCTACTTTTTTCACCATAAAATTATAAATTATCAAATCAAATAAATTAAAAAATAAATATGTCAATTAAGCAGAATGAGTTAGATTTTTCTTTTTAGATTCTACACTATACTCTATTTAATAGTACATACATTTTTATAAAGTAGCAATATTGCTATTTTAAAAGTAAAGAAATAACGAAAAAAACGGTTTAAGATCAACTATTTATTACGTAGTACATATATAACATTCCCAATTGAATTAACCTTTGAAATTATATTAATCTACTTGTACTCTTGTACTCTTGTATTTAAGAATTTAGATCGCTTAATTTGACTTTTAGGTGGTAGCAATGTTAACAAAATCAACATCAAATAATAGTAGTTTGAACAGTTTGAACAAGATTCTTAAAGATATTAGTAGAAAATAGTAAAATACTCACGGATGAATCCATGAACTAAACTTTGTACCTCTCTTTACTTTGGAGTTTGGACAATTTGTGTGATTTCTATGATAAACGCTTCTTAATTCTTAACCCAAGTGAACTTAGACAACATTTTGAAGAATCGGAAACTCCATACCACAATTCACACTACTATTAAAATTGAATGCTATATAGTTATTAAAGTTATAAAGTACCTCTCTAACCAACCTAAGGAACGAGGAACGTCTGTAGAAGCTTTTTCATGATTTACTGCTTGTTATTTTGATGCTGCATTGTAATATGTAATGTTCAGAAGTGGAAAAACTATTTTAGTTAAAGGTGTTAATTGGAATGATTAATGAGCATTTTTAATTGTCTCTTTTTTATCATAAACAACACTTAATATGGGAAATATGAAATTTAAAGTAAATAATAGATAATAGATTATTGGATATAAAAAGTTTTTTGCAATAAAGGGGAAGTTTGAAGCCAAAGAAATTAACTTGAAGTTTAAAAAATATCATGTAAATCTGAAATGAATACATAATATCCGTCAAATAGTAATTAAAGACTGAAGACTATTGAGTCGACGTGTTTACGTTTAAATAATTTTAATGGAATATCAATTAGAAAGCTTCATATAGGAAAATCTTTTTGATTTAACTAAAAAAAAAAAACGTATAAAAGCAATTCAAAAGGACGTTATAATAAATTCAATATATTAATTGTTTTCTTTTCAGTTATATTTTAATTATTAAATTACACTTTTCCCTTTTAATTATTATTATCAAGTATTATTATATTTATTATTAAATTTTTTTTTCACTTGAGCACTAAAATCAAAAATAAAAATTTTAATTTAATTTAAGTAAAAAACTATCCATCATAGCATTCAAGTAATCAACTTTCCATCATACATACATACATTAAGACACACTAAGAATTAAATCATTGTGCAAAATTTAAAAAAAAAGAAAAAGTTAGAAATTAGAAAAAATTAAAACTGCAACATAAAAATAAATATAAAAATAGCTGAAAAAGTTTCATTAAAAGATAAAATAATTCAGCCAAAATCATCATTTCAGCTCATATTTTTTATTAATTAATTTCAAAATATCATAGTTAATTTTTTTTTTTTTTAATTTTAGAATTTCATAAAAAATTAGTAGGTGAATTGAAAGTTCGTATTTAAACCTAGTTAACAATTAGATTCACTGATTTAACCAACAATAATTCATAATAATATCAATAATATCAACTTATATTTTCTCAAAATTCAACTCAATCTTATTTAATTCCAGGTTTATACCCTATTTTTTTTTGTTTTAATTATTATTTTTAATTTCATTAATTCTGGATATTTACTCACATCATAGTTCATACCCTTACTTTATTCAATTATTAACAATAGAGTAATACTTCAAATCAATCTAACTTCATCATCATTCAAAATAATTAAATACTTTGTCAACCTCAAATTCAAACCCACCTTTTCTTTAACCTCAAATCAAATAAAGAAAAAAAAAAAAAACTTCAATTAATTGCCATAATAAGTAATTGGTCCTCCTATAACTACATCAAAAGCTTAACAATTATATTCAAAATAATCATTTTAAATCTTTAATCAATTCATTAATTTTTAAAATTTATTCTTTTCCATTCATTCCTTATAAGTTCTAAAATTTATAATCTCATAATAGCAAAGACTTTTTCTTATTGAAATTTATTTTTAATTTATCCTTTTACTTCAATTTTCATTATTTCAACTAAATTGAGAACTATTCATTCAAATTATAGTTTCTTATATTTCAATTCATTTACCTACCCATCTAATCCTTTTTGTTTACCTTCTTTTCTGTTTTTCTCTTTTGACTTTGTGTTATTTATTTATTTTTAAAAGAAACAACAAACAAATAGGGAATATTCATAACATTAATACCTAATTCAAAAGATATTCAAAATTATTAACAAATCACCAAAGAAATAAAAGATTGAATCTTTAAATAATTTTTTTCTTCAATTACCAAAAGCTTTTTTTTCTTATTTTATTTATTTAACCATTTTGCATTTATCCTAAGAATCAAAGTTCAAAAGTTCAAAATTCAAATTTAAAACATATTCTAATTTAATCCAAGTTGTTATTTATCTTTAACTTCAATTCCAAAATTTCAAATATCTCTTTAACTTCAATTCCAAATATCATTAAATAAATCCTTTTATTTTAACTAACATTCTTAAGAATTAATATGCAACAGTAATGAATAATAATTTCCAACAAAGTTTCCAAAATCAAGATCAACAACAACAACAACAACAACAACCTCAATCTCAAATTCCATCACCAGTTCAATTCCAATATCAACAAAATAATCCAAATGATAATAATAATAACACTAGTAATAATAATTCACCTATTCAAAATCCAAATTCAAATTTAAACCCAAATTCAACTCCAAATCCAAATCCAACTTCTAATCCAAATCCAAATTCTAATACTAATATAACAAATTATAATCAAATTATTCAACCTGGAATACCCATACAACAAATAAATTATTATTATCCTCAACATCAACATCAACAACAACAACAATTACCACCACCTCCTTTCCAAGTATCTTATCAACAACAACAACGTCCAAATGATAATGAAGGTATAAATAATCCTTATCCAATGTATCAACCACCACAAACACCTTCAAATATAAGTTATATTCCTCCACCTCAACAACAAATTCAACCTCAAAGATCACAACAAGGTTATATAATACCTCCAATAATGCAACAACAACAACAATTACAACCACCACCTCCTCCTCAAATGATGTATCCACCATATTATCAATCAAATTCAAATACAAATATAATTGTTAATAATAATACTAATACAAATACAACTAATAATTTAGGTACTTCATTTGATCAAATAACTTTCCAAGATAATAAAAATAATAATAATGAACAACAAAATAATGATACTACTAATCAACAACATTATCTGCCCATGATTCAACATTCAACTTATAATCCTCAACAACAACAAAATACTGGATTTTCATCATTAAATAATATAAATTTTGCATATCCACAACCTCAATTTGCTTCAAATATTCCAACATTAGCATCATCAACATCAACTCTATCATCTGTATTAAATCCACAATTACCTTCATCATCATCTTTCCAAATTCAACAACAATTTCAATTACAAAGTCAACAAAATAATCCAAATAATAGATCATATGTTCAAATCCATCAAGATAAGAAACAAAAAATTGGAGAAGATGGTCAACCACAACAAAAGACAAGATTACCACCTGGTCCATTACCTGCAACAAGACCTTTTATAACTTTTAATCCAAATACTAATCAAGAAATTTTAAATTTTACATATTCCAATAATAAAGTTATTAAAATTTATAGTATCAATTCATTTAGAACAATTAATGAAGTTGATATAATTACTCTTAATGAAGAATTTAAATTGAATAATTGTGTTTATCCAAAGGCAATGTGTACAAGAGATGATTATCATGGATATAGATATGATTATGAATCACAATGTAATGAAATTGGTTGGAGATTATGTTTATTGAATCCTGAATTGAGAGAAAAGAGAGGTTTGATACAAAGAGCTGTTGATAGTTGGAGAAATAGTAGAATGGATGATAAGTTGAAGAGTAGAAGATATAAAAGGTATAATAAATGATTTTGAAATGATGATTTCTTTTTTTGGTTTTTTCTACCTTTAAATACTGTGTTTTTAGTTTGTTTGTGTTGATAGATGAGATAATATGTTAATGATGATGAAATCTAATAATATTTGAATGAATATAAATGGTGTTAATCTTAAATCTTTATTTTAATTTCAATTTTTCAATTCATAAAATTTATAAAATAATTGGTTTTTGCTTTATTTATTTATAATGGCTGTTTATTGATGATGGTATTTTTTAATATTGATTAATGTTTTAATAAATAAGATAATATTCTTTCTTTATGATGATGGTTTTGTAAATTTATACCTTTTTTGTTGATATCTATTCAAACAAAAAACAACAACAACTAAATCAAATCAGATAGGACTTAGATCAGAAGATTCAAGACTAATGGATGTATAAACTTGGATCAATAATGATGTTTTAAACTTCATATTCATCCAAATCAACCAACTAGTTGATACTTTTCAAATAACTTTAATTTTAGTTGATACTAACGCTCTAGCGCCTCTGTTAAAACCTATTAATCCATAAAATTATGATGAAAACTTAAGATATCTGATCAATGATCCATAGTAGTAAACTCATCATATAATTAGCTTGATCTTAACACCAAAACCAGTGGTAGAACACCATCATGAGCAACATCAACGACATCACCATAAGCACCAGCCCAGCTACTTCAACCGCTGTTTCAACCAATAATTTTTTTTTCCTCACAGAAACTGTGTGGTATCTTAAAAAAAAACAAGCACTAGCTTAAACGAAAAAAACAAGCAAAGACAAAAAAAAAAGAACCCATTAGAGTTTTCAACGTTTCAACTTTAAATGCAGTTGGTTTCTGTAGTTTCTGTAAAACTAATTTCTAATTTCAATAGAGTCCCTGGAATTGTTTTTAAATCAGGCCATATTAATTGTTTAAACCATAAGATCATGAAGTCATATAACAGATACAAATAAAACCGATACAAATATACATCAATTCAAATTCAAATTTCTCAACTTCTTTAATTTTTTTGTCCAAAAATTTCTATTGTCTTTTGAGGTTATTGTATAAACCTTCTAAACTTCTATATCTTCTAAACTAGCTTCTAAAATCCTAAAATCTCATTGTAAACGTTATTCTAGAAATTAAAATATGACAAATAGAAACATAGAATCAGCAACTTAATAGTTTAATAGCAGTAGACCACAGAACAGCAGTAGCTTAATAAGTGAATACTATTCAAATATTATAGAGCAGATAATTGATAGATAGCACCTTCTTTCATATTGATTAATTGATTATTACTACTAAGTAGTAACTAGTGAATTAACTATTGTGAAATCATATAACCAAAAACCTTATTGGTAGATTTTAAACTTTTGAAGAATTAAAGTATAAACGTTTATAGTTTTCTTTACGTTTCAAGATCAATTTAGTTAACAATAACCATAAAAAGTAGAAACTATTAGACGACTAGAATATTTTGATATGATCTTTGAACTACCCTTCTAACTTCTAACCTCTAACCTCTAACCTTCAATTGAAGCAGCAGCAACACCAACTCAAGTAAACTAAACCATCACCATCAACACCAGCTATAGCACCTGATCTCTTGATGGTATACTTCACACTGGCTGCCCATTGACACTTGAACCAAAAAGTCCAAAACCACTCATAAAACAAAGAAACATAGAACCTTTCTTAACCCTGGTCCAATAGCATCAAATCGCAGTGTGAAATAAAATAAAATTTTGGACAAAAAACACCACAAAAGAAAAGGTTGGAAAACCGATCACCAGCCTCAAAAAAGCGCCATTACCAAACTCAACTCTAACTCACAAACTATAGATAGAAGATAGAGATAAATAGTTGTTGATAGTTAACAATTCTAAAATATAAACAACACAAATCACAACACATTTTTCTCGCCTCCCAAAAAAAATCCTAGCTAAAAAAAAAAAAAAAAAAAAAACTCCCCTTAAAAAAAAAAAAAAAGAAAAAGAAATTTCATCGGAGCTGAAGGAGTTTAAACGGAAATATCACAAATTAACTCCGCGACCGCATATGCAAAAAAAATTTACGATTTTTACGTTTTATGCAAAGAATTGGGACGAAATGAGGTTGAGACTTTTCTTCGGGTCTTTCCTCTTTAAGTTAATATGCTTTTCTATCATATGTTAATATTATAAACTACCAACATACTTTCACAGACTATTGAAATGTTAATGTAGAATTATCAGGACATTTCTCTAACTTCTTTCTTCTTCAATTACGCTTAACTTCCTTTCAAGATAAAAAATATTCAACATTCCAATATCACTTTTAGAGCAGTTAAACACCTTAAAATAATTGTTTTATCTGCTTTATTCATACTTGTTGGTTAAATTGAGGTACTATATAAATCTCCATTCTTCGTATCACAGTGGAAATAACAAATTCATTCTCTTTTAAAGGTGTTTTATCGGTTAATTGTATCATCAATTCTTTTTTCTTTGTCAATTTAAACATAATCCATAATCTCTATAACGATGATCTATCTTATTTAGAGCTAACTACTTCAGGTTGAACTTTATGGACACAATTCATAACGTCAATTCCGAAATTCCATCAATAACATATCAAATTTTGTTTTAAAGTATATGATATTTTTGAAAAAGGCTCTAACAGCCAAGCGCCTAAACTAAAAAAAAATATGTTGGTGTTTTCAAAAGAATATCAAGATGAATCGATGAAGTTCAGATGTTCAGATGACAGATAGTTGTTATTATTCCATTCACTGATTGAGATGTCATTAAAACAACTCTCAAGTTTTTTTTTTTTTGAGTTCTTCAGTTTACTTTTTTCAAAGAATTGCCTTCTTGAACTCAAGAAATATATTATAGTCAAAAAAAAAAATACATCAATGCTATAACAGAGTTGGAATTAATAGTTACTAGTGCTAAATTTATAGGCTAATCAATTGTACTCTCCAGAATTCACATTCCTTCTTTCATTATCCTAATCATCTAATTATCAGTTTGTTTTCTGAGAATTTTGCAAACAATCAAAATAATGTATCAAAATAATCAATAATTAGAACCAAAGAAAAGAAAATTACTTCTAACACTCATCTAGGTACACTCTATTGAGAAGATATATAAGAATTATTACTTCAATTATAAAATAAAGGCTGATTGTATAACTAAAGACTTTAAATTTTTTGCATAAAAAACTTCATCAATTCTCATTAGAAAAATTCCATTATGAATATAATTTGAACTAATAAATATTAGCAAAATGATTTACTATTATCAATACATCAAATAACATAACTTCAGAAGCCATAAGATTCTTGATTTCTTGAATCATAATTTATTTATCTTTGTTGAATGGACTATTGTTCCTAAACATCTGAACACCAAATCACATGACACAGTTTTCTCACGTGACTAGTCTTAAAATTTTTTCTACCAAGTACTTATTAAAAAAGCGGACTCAAAAGAGGTACTATTTTAAATAAAAGTAAGTAAACATTTCCTAGTGTGCTACTTGGAACTTGGACTATGTACAGGCTAGTGTCAGTTTCCAAGTTGTTATTGAAGAAATTTGTATACATTTGCTTTTAAATACCATTTATAAGGTTCATTTTAAATCATCAATTTTTTGTGTCATCTCTCTGAATTCCAAAAACAGTAATAGTTGCGTAAAATCTTACTATTTCAGGCAGTTTTTCGCTATGTTTTACGAAAATTCTAATTTATCTATTCAATCTAACCATAACGATTGATGATTGAAACTAATCTAATAACTACATTAAATTCTATAATATAAATAAATAAAAATCATTAAAATTGAATTATAAAAAAATTAAGTATATATCTCTAAAAAAAATCATCATTTAACATTCTTATACTTATCCTTAGTATATTTCATTTGATCAGGATCAAGTTGATTACTTACACCTAATAAAGCTTTTGAAAATGCTTCTGTAGCTCCAATAATTGGTCTTATTAATGCTATTGGAGTTGCTCTAACTATTGCCATGGTACCTTCTTGTGCACTACCACTTTCTGAAATCTCTGTACCAGCTTTAACTATAGCATCTTTAGCAACCAAAAAATTACGACCAAGACTATCATATGCTAATTGAAATCCTTCTTTAAGATTAGTTGGTTGATTAGCATATAAACTAATTGTATGTAACTTTTCATCATCTTCATTATAATCTTCATCATTTCTTCTTCTTAATAATTCTTCGTCAACAATAGCATACCTTTTACCACCATTAATTGAATCTCTTGATGTTAAAAATGTAGTTGATTGTTCTAATTCTTCTTGTGTTATTATGATATCATCATTATTATTAATACCACCATTACTAACAACACCATTATAATTATTCTTAATACCTTGTTGAATATCTGAAAATGATTCTAAAGTTGGTTGATAAATTGATCTTTGTAATGATCCTCTTCCAATAAGTTGTGAATTCATTAATCCATCATTTCTATTTCTCTTGGTATTAGATCTATTATTAGTCTTATAATAATTATCATCATCATCATCGTAGTCATAATCATAATCATCAAAATCTTCTTCTTGAATTGTTGAATAAATTCTTCTACCTCTTTCATCAAATAATTTATTATTGTTATTACCATTACCAACATTAGATCTAACTCTTCCCGATGAACCAGTACCACCTAATGCTTGTTCAGTATTTTCCAGTAATGTTTGAGTACCAGCTGCTAATTTAACACCAAATTTTAAAATTTCATTAGTTGTATTTTTAGTAAATTGAGATACACCTTTTGATAAACTTCTATAAATTCTACCATCTTTTTGATATTCACTAACAGGAACTGCAACTAAATCTTTAAATCCTGCACCAATTTGAACAATAGATCTAACAGGTGCTAAACCTGATAAAACACCACTTAATTGTGTTGATTTAATATCTGGCATCCATAATCCATTCAACATTAATCCTAATCTTGGGAATCCACTAACACCATATAATGTAATTTGTTTTAAAACCATATCAGCTTCATCAAGAATGAAAAAATTCATAAATTCAGTAGTATGACCTGATCTAAGACCAGCATAATCAATCTTTTTAGGTTTATAATCTAATTTAATATGAACTGAATTAATATGGAATTTTTGAATATAAATAACATCTTCAATTTCATCAACAAGGTTAAATCTCATATCTTTAAATTCAAAAAATCTTGTCAACATTTCTAATGTATCTTGATCAACATGTAATCTTAAAGGTAAAACTTGAACATCTAATAATAATTCAGTAGCAGCTAATGTCAAAATTGGTCTAATTGTTTTAACATTTAATGATAACATTGATGAACCAAATTCTCTTTCAGAATCTTTCATACATGTAACAAATTTATTCCAAGTAGATGATGGTACATTATCAATTATTTCAAAATTTTCAATCTTAACACTAATTTCATTTAATACTTCATAATTTTCCCTACTTTTAATACCACCATTAGTTGAATGACTAATATCTGATTCATTTAATGGTTCATTATTTGAAAGAATAGTTAATTTGACATCAATATTATTTAATTCAATAAAAATCTTATGGAATTTTGAACGACGTAACTTAAGTTTCTTAATATTGTTCTTACCAACTTCTATTCCTCCATTATTATCAAAATCATTTTCTGCAACTGCATTATTAATAGTTAATTTTCTATCAGTTGAAGGTACTGAAGGATCAATACTTTGGATATTTCTATTGATATTATCAGTTAAAGAAAATGGATCAGCGCCTATTGGCATTGAAACATGAATAGAATCAAATAAAGTTTCACCAATAATATCATCATTAACAATTTGATTAGAATTTTGTTGTTGGTTTTGATTTGAAACAGATCTAACATCATTTGGTGATAACATAACTGATTGTTGTTGATTCATATCACTAGCTTTCTTTTCTAATCTTTTAACAGCATTACTGATTGTCTTTCTAGTATATTTCCAATCATAACCATCATAAATTTTAAGAGTAGACTTATTAATAACTAAATTTAAAACCATTGGGAAATTTTCTTGAATTGGACTTGGAGTTGATTCTAAACTTTCATTAAAATGATCATCATGGAATAAAATTAAAGATTCTGATTTTTGAGATGAATTTGAACCATCATCAGTCAATTTTGAATCTTGTAATAAGGAATTATTACCACTGAAATAAGGATTCTTTAATAAACTGTTATCACCAGAAGTTTTACCACCTGATGTAATATCTTCTAAATCTTGATCCAAAATATCAGAACTCTTGTTATTTTCAATATTTGTAGTATTAACATTTGATCCATTACCTAAATGATCTTCATCATAATAACTATCAACAAAATTCAATGCTTCATTTAAACTTTCAGCTAATAAATTTTCAACACCTTCGGTATTTCCGAATGCAGTTGAATCTATATCACCAAATACATCAATAGGAACATCTCTCTTAGATTTATACTTCAAATCATTAGATATATAAACTGGTTGTTTCAAATCATTGATCAATTGTAGTAAACAACGACAAGAGTCAGCACATAATTCAATATCTAGAAAATCAATTGAAATATTCATATCAATCATATTAGAAGGATTATTCCCAACTTCTGTAATTTCATTTTGTGTTTGTTTCTTTAACATCATATTGAAATGTATAGAATTAATAGACGCAACTGAACAAAACCCTCTCTTAACTAAAAATGAAACTTGAGACCAAGAAGTTGCCTTTTTACCATGATTTCTATTATTCTTTCTAGATTCTTCAACAGTTAAAATATTCTTTTTATCGTCAATCAAAACTAAAACAGCAGATCTAAAAGAAGATTTAACTTCAATAGTTCTTCCAATAATAACATCAACATTACCATTCTTAATAACTAAATCAGCTTTTGATTCTAATCTACCAGGGTTTAATCCAATAGCTGAATCAACAAAAGAAGCTCTTATAGTGAAATTTGAATGAGTTGCAGATGGTGGTGAATTTAATATGGATGATCTAATCATTTCTGATGAATTTGTAATTTGATCTTTATTATTATCATTATTTTCAAACAATGTGATCCATTTAGTATAGTATTCAATAATTGAATTTCTTATAAGAACATTAATTGCAGTAGGTTCTTTAATTCTTGCAGATATTAAAGGTGCACTCTTATCATATGGATTTATAACAGTTAATAATGATTCTTTTGATGATTTATTATTAAAAATTCTCTTGACATTTGCATCCATAACATGAATTTGATGATAGTTTTCTTTATGATTGATCAATGTAATATTAGTTAATTCAGTTTCTAAATCACCAAATTGTGGATTTATATCAGAAATATAAATCATAATTCTTTTAATATTAACAACTAATTTAACAGCTTGTCTTGATTTAAACATAATTGAACTTGAAATTCTTGCCTTTTTTCTAGTCTTAAAATGAATTTCTTCATTTGGGAAAATTAATGAATCTTTTAAATTTTGGAAACCTGCAATTAAAAGTTTTAAAGTTTCAAAAGAATGTAAAATTTCAATATTTTCAATATCTAATGATTGAGTTGTAGTTAATAATATTTCATGACCACTATTATCAAAAGATCTGATTTGTTTTTCTTGATTAAACATTGATAATTTTAATTTTGAACAATTTAAAAGTGATGTATCTTCATTATTTTTTAAATCTAATGAACAAATACCAATCTTACTAATTGAGAAACCACCTTCACTTGAATTATAAGATAATGGATTGATCTTGAATTGAAGACCTATTTCATCATTTAATTGTAAAGAAATATAAACCATTGAAGTTTGAAATATCAGAATTTTTTGTTTTGGAACAGCAGTCATTTGATTACTTGAACTTAATTTATTAGCTGATTCCATAATTTGAGAAATTAATGAACTTCTATTAATTATTGCTTGTAATGAATATTGATCAAAATTTATATGAAGATGTTTAGGACATAATAAAGTTAATTCATTACTTCTATTTCTTATTTCAAATCTTAAATCTTTCTTTGATTGATCTTCTTCAAAATACATATATTTTTTATCATCAGGACCAATCATCTTTAAAGAATCCAAACTACCATAAATAAAATCTGAATCTTTTTGATGTATTTCAATACCATCTGATAATAATGTTAATTCATCAGGTTTTGAAAATTCTCCATTATCTAATAATGCAGATATAAAATTTAATTCAACACGTCTTATCTTAAGAGAACTAAATAAAATTGGTTCTTCTTTATCTTTATTTTCAATATTAATATTCATTCTTTGTCTTAATTTTTGATTAAGATTTGAATTACGTGTAAAAGTTTCATTTGAATTTAATATTGCTAATGATTCTAAAACATGAAGTAATACAACTGGTAATGGAGTAATAGCAACTTTAACATGATCAATTTCAACAGATAAATTTTCAATTTTTGTTAATCCAGTAAATGATATAGTTATTGTATTTATATGAGAAACATTTGAATAAGTACCTTTTGATTCATTTGGTGATCTTAAAACATTTGATGTTGCACTCATATAAATTGAACTTGCTTCTTCTTTTGAATATACTAAACTATCATTAAGATCAGAAGGTTTTTCAAGAATTGAAGAAGACATCATCATATCATTATCACTGTCACTGTCACTATCGTCATTATCACTGTTGCTTTCATCTTCACTTTCTGTATGTATTTTTCTTACTTCATTTGGATGTTCTTGGTCATTATAATTTTTTTCATCATTAATATTATCAGTTGTGATTGTTTCATTATCATTTTCATTGTCTATAGTAGTATCATTTTCATTTGTATTATCATTATTATTATCATCATTCTTCTCACCAGGATCAGTTTTTGGATTTATAGCTAATACCATAACATCAGAAACTTTTATACTCCTTATACCTTCATTATTTGTTGAAATTTCAATATCAGAAATTTTAAGATCTAAAGTTGCTTGATCCATTATTATTTTAACTGTTGAATCTTTTAGATTAACGTGTAATCTTGCTAATGCAGCTTCTACAGCCTTTGTCATAACATTATTCAGTGTTGAAGGTTGTGATGATGATTCTTCTTTATCATTTGTCTCTATTGGAATACTTTCATAAAAACTTTGAGATGGTGAACTTGATGTTGAACCATTTTCCATTTCTGCATTTATAACACTATTTGCTAAATCCATTGTACTTTGAGCTAATGAAAATTTTGTTTTATCAGATAATTTATTATTATTATTATTTTTAGATGCTAAAGCAATTGTTAAATCCAAACCTTCACCATCAATATTAACACCACCACTAACTGTTAATCGTAGTTGAAGATTCTTGATACTACCATCTCTTATAAATATACCAGGTATTTGAATAGCATCAGGATCAATTTCAACATTTGTTAAAATTATTTGTGATTTTGAACCTAGAGAGACATCATCAAGATTAGATAAATCAATTTCGGAGAATAAAGATAGTTGCTGTAAGATATAAAGTAATAATCTTTTTTGAATATTTTGTGGCATCCAATTAGGAACCATTATATTTATATGTTTATAAGTATGAATATGAATATGCTGAAGTTTAAAATGCTAATGAATACTGAGTTGTTGTGTTGTTCTTTCTTAAAACCTTAGAACCCGCCACCAATTTGATTTGTGTATAGAAAAAGGGCTGATTCTAATAGTGATGATTTGTTTGAAAGAATAAAAAGATATATATCACCTATTACTCTTTAACTAATAAAAAGTCTTTATTTATGGAAAGTTTATATTAAATAATCAAATGTTTAGTGGCAAAACAAAAATAAACTTTCTTTGTCACCTTTTTGTTATTTCTGATTTGTGTGATGCTCCAAAACAAAATAAAAAAAAAATAGTTGTTATCAGTTGGGTGGTGATTGGATGTACATGTTTAAGTACTAGTAGTTACCCTCTGGAAGTGATAACCATAAAAGGAAATTTTGCTTATAGTCTAAATAGAAGTCATAATTCATGTGGTTTAAGTCAGTAGTATAGCCTATTCTATAATTAATAATGTGTAGAGTATATTTCACAGTTCTTTGAATGACTTTTATGAGTTTATGTTGCGTTTTTAAGAAATATTTGTGTTGTGGAACGGGCTGAAAACCACTAACTAAAAAAATCATGAACTAAAAGATGAAATTTGGACTACAACGGGAATTGGATCATCTCTAAGATATTTATTTTGACACATAGACTATTTGAAGAAGTGTTATATAGATGAAACGAAAATGGAGGCAAGGAATTACATAAACTCTTATTCGTCAGTTGAATTAGTAGTTTTACAACTAATTAAATTTACAACTTGTAAATTGATTGGAGAACATTGACCACCAATCCAATCATCATAAAGATTATAAAAATTTCCAGATAGACATTGATAAAAGACATCAGAACCAGCAATACCTAAGAATCCATCTTCTGTAATATACCAACCAGCTGCATAAATAGCACCAGCTTGTGGTGGAGGACCATCGAATTGAAATTGTCTATTGGCGACAATTGAACCAATTCTTCCATAACTATCTGTTAAAATCTCATTTTTTAACGTCATAGCTAAAGAACCTGAATTCAAACAAGCATTTGGGAAAGAAATTGAAGAATTTGATGATGATTCAGCTCTTGCAAATAAAGAATTTGGTATAATTGTAACAGATGATGTTGAAAAAGTTGAAGCCGAATTATCATCAGCGGTGCTTGATTCAACAACTAATGATTCTGAATTAGAAGTTGAGGCAATAGTGGCTCTTGGTCTAACTACAATTCCAAAAGTAGTTTCGTAATCAGTTAAAGCATTTGAAGGTATTGAAGCATTTGATTTTAGGCTTGTCCAGTAATTTGATGAATCATCATAGTTAACGGGAGCAGCAAATGTTAAAGAAATGAATAATGATAAACATAAAAGAAAGTTAGACTTCATTCTGAAAAGGTATAATTCTTTTTGTGATGGATTGTACAATCTGTACGTTTAAAGAGTATTGAAACTACTAATGATAATAATCATTTAATATTGTTGATAAAATAAAAAAATTTTCAAGAGTATTTATATTGAATTCTAAAATTATATTAAGATTTTTAGCAAGAAAGTTTAATTATGTTTAACTTTTACTATTGACACTAATAAGTAATTACTTGGTTGATAATTTGATATTGAAAAGTAGATATTTAAAGAGATAGATGATAGCAGAAGTCATTTACACAGTAGCAGACTAGTAGTAACTAGTAGCGCTTTGAATTCAAAAAAATAAATTGGTAATAACTATCACGTACAATAAAATAATGAAATAATGAAATAATAAATCATAACAATAGGATTAATAGAGATATATTGCATAGAAAGTTTTTCAAGTATATTTTTTACCTCTCACATGACTTTGGGTCTTAATTATTAATTCAAGGTTGTTGATGTTAAGCTGATATGCTGTTATGGTGGGCTCATAGATTATAACTAGTAACTGCTATTACTAATTCAGTGTATTAGGTATTAGGTACTCCCATTCGTAGTATTTCGATGGTCTGCTCTGTAATTCTATATTGTTAATTCTACAGTGGATGTTCCCTGTCTCTCCGACTGGCTGTTGAAGCAGATGATGGAGGTGATCATTCAACAGCACCACCTATCCAACTGATCTCTGCCTACAAAGTACAAGCCAACTAACAACTCTCTGCCTACTGCCAACCTCCTTCTGCCTGCAATTTTCTTACCGCGGATTCTCACAAAACAATCATCTTTGCTACTCCACTTTTCTAAAAGTCGCCACCAGTAAAAAAATTGAGAAAAAAATATAAAAGGGCAAAACAAAACTGAACTACAATCAAATTTACTACAAATAAAATCGTACAATCAATAAAACAAAAATGTCAGAATTCAAATCAGAACCAATCTTTAAACTTATCAAGAAAGAATTGGCCCATAATGAGGGATTGAATAAGGAATTGGTAAAGAATACTAAGGCCATTATAATTTTTAATTTAAAGAGTAAAAAGGATAATAAAACAAAGGCATGGAAATTAAATTTAAAAAAGGGACTTGGTTCAATTGAAGAAACAAAATCTTTAGATGGTGCTGATTTAGTTATTACTTTAAATGATTTAGATTTTAAAAAACTTTATAATGGTAAAGCAAATTCTCAAAAATTATTTATGAGTGGTAAATTAAAAGTTAAAGGTGATATAATGAAGGCTGCAAATGTTGAAAGTATTTTGAAGGCTGTTAAACCACAATCTGCTAAATTATAAACTTGGTCTAACTCTTATACTCCAAATTATAAACTAATGTACATTGTACACACTATTATTTACTGTTTTATGATTTGGTTATATTGTTGTTATTTTTTGTTAAATTTATATGCTTTTATGGTTATTTTGATAAACTTCAAAAATTCAATTATTTCATTTATTTCTCTGTTAGTTTTAAGTCATGATGTCTAGGCTGGTCCTTAATAAATATTTACCAATTTTTTTCTTCTTTTATCTGGTTAAACTGTTTTCTTTATTCACCTCAATCCATCAACCCTCTACTAGACTCTTCAAAACTTCACTTTCTTCATTTTAACTGGGTTAACTGGGTTAACTATTCTATCTGCTAGTTTACTCTTTTTGGCTCCTCGCTTAACCTTTTTTGGTGCTTTTATATTTTTATGCTATTATCCTTTATGATGTGATTTTTTAACTTTTTGCTTTCAACTTCCTTTTCTTTATATCTTTATAGCCAGCAGTGACAGCCTTTTTGACTCTTTTCTACTTTTCTACGTTTCTACTTTTCTAGTTTCTAGTTTCTACTATTCTACTATTTTCTATTTTCTGAACTATCAATCCTTTCTCTATTAACAATTTCAGTTTTTTTAAGTGTTTCAAGTCCTTCAATTTTGTATTTTGAAACTGTTGAATATACTAATATCTCTCTAATTGATGGATAGTATGAAGGCTGAGGTGGTTTGAAAATTAAATTTTTGCTGTATATATTTTCTAAATACAAAACATGTCTAGAATTCTGCTGTTGAAATTTGTCATGCTGATGAAAGATGAAGTAGAACAACTGTTTTTAATTCTAAGCAAAAAACATCGTTAAATAATGAAATAATTGATTCTTGTTATACAATTTTTACTTCTTGTAAATGGATTATTTGTTTATTTTACCATTTGTTCTATATAGTTTATGACAGTTCTTTTTGATTTTTTGACATATAAATTTTGTCTAAGATAAATTATACCTGGCTTTTCACCTGTTTCTTATCGATCAAATTAATTTTAACAATGATCAAGATCAACTGTTTGAATGTTCTACTGTTCAACGGTTGTGCTGTTCATATCAATGATCTTTTAAATAACGTCATCAAGAATTGATTCAAATAGTAAACCAATCAAAGAGATCAAAGACTTTTCTAATTAATTAGTATCGCTCTTAAAAAAATTATATGAGATTGATCTACAATTTTACAGGTGTACAGAAGAATATAAGCAAAAAAAAATTCTTAGGTGAATTCTTGAATTGTAAAAAATCAAATCAAAACTCAAGCAATTAGTTGTAACTTATAGGCTAAGAAACTAACAAGATTAGTTTGTAAAATTTGTAAAATTAGTGTATAAATATTGGAATTTTAGATCAAGATATCAAAATTTTTAAAAAGTAGCTGAAAGTAGTAAAATAAAAATATGAATGGAATATTGTTGTTCTAATAACTACTAAGGTATATTGGTGGAGTATGATTCACTAATTTACCTAATAGATCAAGCAATTAAAGATGTATATGTATTTTTTACTCTGATTATTCTGATATTTTTTTCTCGATTAAAATAAAGTACAAGCTGAATCTGCATGCTTTATTGTTTTATTTTATTGTTGTACGTTGTGTTAAAAAAAAGATATTTCATATGTATCTCATAAATTCAAACGAGGTAATTAAAAAAGAATGGCACTGCTTAGAATTTTGGCACTAAAATCCTACCTTTTATCTTTTTATAGAGAAAATATATGTAAGATCTAAAATCATAAAATCTGATAAACCATAAACTAAAAGCGTTAGTATTCAAAATTGAAGAAATTGGGAATATTATATAATATATACTAGTCAGAACCATCGAGACCTCAATACGAATTTAAATTGAATAAAAAGGATTGTGGGTGTTGTTTTATTATATGATAATTGAACAGTAACATTTCAATTTTTAATTCTTTAATATAAATTGCTAGTCAATTGTTGTCAATTGTCCAAAGCCTTCAAAAGTTGTTGATACTTGATAGTTGATAATTGTCAAATTGTGAACTGACTTGTGTGACTGTGTGATGTGTGAGTGATGTCTAATGTCTATAGATCTTGTAGTAGTATTCAGTGGTATTAATTGATAGTATTTGTAGTTTTGGTATTTACTGACTTTATGACTTTATGTTAGTTTCTAGAGATGGGACTAGCTTCGCTGCTTAAATCGGCCTAGGCCCCTGCCTAGTCTCGCTTCCGTTTTTCTTGATTTGGGACGCGAGTCTCTAGACCAGCTGGCGGTTCTAAAGATTTCTTCAACCAGCATCAATTCTATCAATTTGAACGGTTAAAACGTTGCAAAAGTCAGTGATCACCCATCCATTGATATACAGCAGGATTGACACAGTATAACAATTCAATTGCACAAAGAGTGGAGGCAGATCAGAATTCAGAGGGTCCTGAGTTCGTGATTTGAGGTCTTGATCGACTCATTTGGTGCTTAAGCGAGGCGAAGGCAAGTACTAAAATTCAGTACACTCTACAGAATTTGAGTAAATAGGTTGATGAGGTTGAATGTTGAAGGACCAAAAAGAAGATGAAAGAAGAAAGAAGAAAGAAAGAACAATTGAAAAAATTTAAATTTAAAATTAAGCGAGATGAAATTTATAAAAAAACATAAAAAATATGTCAAATTCCCAAAACCTTGTTTGCTCGGTTCTTTTCTTAAACTTCTCTGAGATTCTTTTAGATCTAATTTTGTATGAGATTCCTATTGATATCACAAGCTTCCAAAGCCTATTTAGACTGGAGACTGTCTGACTTGTGCTGTTTCCCAACGTCCAGTGTCTTATAAGCTTCCATTCAAAATTTCATAAGGGCAGATGCTAGTAATATATTCTTAAACAGAGAGATCCAATAGATCTAATGTTTGTTGTATAGGCCTTTGAAACTAACAATGAATAGTAATAATATATGATTTATCTCCAAACTCCATTGGCTTTTCTTTTCTCTAGAACAAAAAATAATGAAAAAATGAAAAAATTAAACTTCGCTAATGGCTGTCAAGTGTACAGTATACAACGATATCGTAGGTTCCATTACATAGAGGTAAATAACTCCTTACTCGAGTATTGCACTGGAGTTGTTTACAAGTGAGCCAGTGGACCTGAAAAAAGAAAAATTGTTACCTACTGACGATGATGTTGATGTTGCAGATGCGATGTACAATTTTCCAAACCAAGAAATACATAGAAAAAATTAACAATTAAAGACTCCAGGAATAGTATATCAAGCTTCTTTAGCATGGACTTTAAAAGTTCTAAAGCTAGTAGACCCACCCACCACATCCTTTCATCATAGTACTAATCAAAATTTCAACTAGAGTCTCAGTCTCGTTGAAAGGAATCGTATTGTTTATTTCGATATCAATTAATGAGCATTACTAGTATACATTCTAAATTTTTAATCATTTCTTTTGTTGTTTGTTATTTTGACATTTTGACCTTCTATAATTCTCAATTCAACAAAAATCTTCAATTTGTTATAGCCTACCACTATGCTAAGTTTTATATATAGTTTAATATTCCCACATTCATTATAATTTTTGTAATAAACTTTTAATCTCTTTTGGTTTTTTTGTTTTTATTTATTTATTGATACATTTTTTACATTAGATTATAATAATATTGTTAACATTAGATTTTGATTATGTTGCGATATTTATTGCCCTTATTATTCGTTATACATCTAGTATTTTCAAGACAACTAGATGTTTTCGATTCAATTGAATTTTATTATGATATTTCTTCCTCAACTGATTTGAATCCAGGTGATTTTGCTGAAATTTCAGTCTCTTGGACATTTACAAATGCTAAATATGTTCGTGAAGGTGATACTTTCTATTTAGATATGTTAAATATCTTAGAAGTTAGAGATACAGCAAATACTCAAACTGAAGAATTATATCTTGATTTCACAGTCGATGATGAAACTATTGCAAAATGTCTTGTTATTCAAGCTGCTGCTGTTAGTCATTCAACTTATTTAAATTGTACAGTTACTCAAGATTTAGATGGTTATGGAACTCTTTCTGGTGATCTTACTTTCTTAGCTATTACAATGCCAGGTGGTAGAATTGAATTTATGGATACCGCTGCTTATTGGCAAGTTGGTGATAATGAATTAGTTTTCAATGATGATCTATCAATTACTATTGAATTCACAGAAAGTCCTTATACTGATAGTGATACTTTTGAATTTGCTAAATATTTAATGAATGGTCAAGTCTTCTTCTATTTTGCTCCACCACAAGATCTTTGTGAAGGTACTTATATTGACTATGGTTATTTTGTCGTTACTTTTGATACTGTTGTTGAGAATCCAGTTGATGCTTCACTTACTGAATTCTACTATACTACTGAAATGAACGATTGGATTTTCCCTCTTAACTATTATGAAATTCCAGATCTTACTTATAACATTATCAATGATGGTATGACATATAATTCAAGTTTTGGTACAATTCCAGAAGATGGTAGTTTATGGTTTTCATCCATTTTCGACATTGATGTCAACTCAGTTTCCTCATTAACTTATAACATGACAGCCTTCTGTGGTAACACAAGTAACAAAACTTATACTTATGCTGTTTACTATTCTTTACAGGAAGCTGATTCAAGTGGTGATGGTTCTGGTAAGTACTTTTTTTTTCCTTTTTAATTTCCTTTTACAGCGGAAAAATTCACAACACGAAAATTTTATTTAGGGCTCTGATACTAACATTAAATAATTTAATATAGCAACAATTACAAGTATTGAAGAATGGGATTACTGTTATACATCAACTACTACTGTCACTAACAGTGATGATAGTACAGAAACTATCATTGAATATACTCCAGCCTCAGACGCTTGTCCAACTACAACTGTCACAGATTATTACACTGATTCTACAAGTTCATCAACTTTTGCCACTGGTTCAACTGATATTACTGAATTCCTTTATATTCCATTAGTTACAACTACTACTACTTCATACTATACAGGTGAATCTACTATTACTACCTATATCGTTGAATCTACCATTATTGTTAAAGTTGTTGAAGTTCCATCTCCTACAACTACTACTGGAACTAGTACAACAACCTCTTGTGTTGGTGCTTATGGTCAATGTGGTGCCTCTGCAGCTGGTGCAAGTTGTTGTATTTCAGGTTATTATTGTTTAACTACAAATGAATGGTATTATCAATGTGTTCCTGGTACTGCTGCCACTACTACTACAACTACAACTACAACTACTGCTTATTACACTGGTGAAAGTACAACAACAGTTTACAGTACTGTCTCATCAACAGTAGTCGTTGAAATTGTTGATATTCCAAAGTCTACTACAAGTACTAGTACTTACTATTCTGGTTCTACAACTTCAAGTACTTTTATTACTGGTTCAACTGGTGTCACTGAAGTTATTTATATTCCAAAGAGTACTACCACAACTTCAGAATATTATGAAGGTTCAGTCACCTCAAGTGAATATATTACAGGTTCAAGTGTTGTTACAGAAGTTGTTGATATTCCAAAATCAACTACTACAACTAGTACTTATTACACTGGCGCTACAACTTCTAGTACTTTCATTACTGGTTCAACTGGTGTCACTGAAATTATCTACGTTCCAAAGAGTACTACTACAACTTCAGAATATTATGATGGTTCTACTTATTCAAGTACATTCTACACTGGTTCTTCTCAAGTTACTGAAATCGTTGATGTTCCAAAGTCTACTACAACTACTAGTACTTACTATACTGGTGCTACAACTTCATCAACCTTCATTACTGGTTCAACTGGTGTCACTGAAATTATTTACGTTCCAAAATCAACCACCACTACTTCAGAATATTATGATGGTTCTACTTATTCATCTACTTTCATTTCAGGTTCAAGTGTTGTTATTGAAATCGTTGATGTTCCAAAGTCTACTACAACTACTAGTACTTACTATACTGGTGCTACAACTTCATCAACCTTCATTACTGGTTCAACTGGTGTCACTGAAATTATCTATATTCCAAAATCAACAACTACAACTTCAGAATACTACTTTGGTTCAACTACATCATCAACTTTCATCTCAGGTTCAAGTGTTGTTACTGAAATTATTGATATTCCAGAATTAACTACTACTACCACTGCTTATTACACTGGTGCTACTACTTCATCAACTTTTATCACTGGTTCTACTCAAGTTACTGAAATTGTTTACATTCCAAAATCAACTACTACTACATCTGAATACTACTTTGGTTCAACTACCTCATCAACATTTATTTCAGGTTCAAGTGTTGTTACTGAAATTATTGACA
>JAJMKA010000056.1:0-75821 GCA_030563805.1 Ruyongia namnaoensis
ATGATTTAACAATAACGTCTACTAGTTCGATGGGGTGATTGAAACTAGAATAATTTGGGTGTTGAATCGATTCTTTTGATGCTAGATGAAGCCAGGTGGCAGTCAGGCATGAACATAGTAATTAATTGCATAGAATTTAGAAAGAAGAAAGAAGTATAGAAGCATAGAAACATGGTTAAATAAATTTATCATTTATCCCTTATACCTTTATTACTTACATCAATAGCTAATTAAACTCCACGTTCTTGTTCTTGAGCTCATAATAAGAACAGCTACTCCTCAAGAGGTAAAATATCATCATACTGAAATAGAATAGTACCACCTGGTCTTCTACAAGTCATCGAATTAAAATGAATACAGCAATAATGCATCATTATAGTACAATTTTGTCTATAAATCTTTATTGTTCGAATTATCAAATTATCCTTATCGGGCATTTTTTTATATGTCAAAATCTCAAAACGTCAAATTGAATAAATTTATTCAGCCAATTATATTCAATAACTATGAAATTGCAAACATCTACATACATTCAAATTAGTAGCTGCTTTCAATTGTTTCTTTCTTGAGGTATAGAAAGCTAGAAATAGGGGTAAAGAATATCTTTAAATGGAGAATAAATGAGTTTAATTTGATAAGTAAAAAAGAAATCTGATAATGAAGATGTGTTATCTTCATGAATTTCATTTCTTCACATCCAGAAATTTGATGATGACGTTAACTATATTTCGTTTACTTAAAGTAGATTAATTACAGAATGAAGTTTGTTATGGTAAAGCAAAAGTAGGGACCGAGGAAGCTGGTTGATGGTTGATAGTAATATAATAGTAATTGGTTAATGGTTAATACATTTGGAGCTTCAGAGTGCAACGTTGCAACTTGCAACCTGTTGAAAGCACAGCTGAGCTTTTAGGATATCATCAATTCTGCATATATAAAATAATATTGGTTTTAATTAATTGACCTTAGTGGTTCTGTGGTTCTTGTATTCTCTATTCAATTGTATTCTGTTATAGTAAGGAAATAATGAAATATAATGTAGTAATATTTTATAGTAATTGAATCTGTTGACCGTTTTGATGAATATAGAGATATAGAGTAGCCCTTCAGTATCTTTGATCTAAAAAATCTTTCTGCAATATCATTGATATCTGTATATCGTATCTAAAATTAAATGAATTTGTATATTATATCGAACATTTTCGATATATCTCCTTCAACAAAAGTTTAAAGATTCTAACAATGATCTGGTAGTATCACTTTCACAGCCTACAAGAAATTTAAAATATATTCTTCATTGGTCATCACTCAATAATGTCTTATAGATTTTCCCCTATATCTTATCTGATATAGTAAAACGTTTAACTAAATAGCAATACTAATAATGATCAACAAGTGAAGATATCAAGATATCTGGTTAGTTACACTGTTAAGTGTTAACTGTTAAGTGTTAGCACGTTAGCATCTCTAATACAAGTCACCATGTCACCATTTTCAATTCATGACCAAGCAACCAAGCTTATCTTTAATAAAGATCTCTTTATAATTTGAACAGATGAACAGATCCCTTAATTAAAATTTCAATTGATCCCTGCGATGATAATTCCCAAATTCTAGGTACCTATAAAAAATTAAAATGAAACAACAAATGTGAACAAGCAGAATTAAGAATTAATATTTCTCTAACAAAATATCGAAGTCTGTTAACAAACTCAGTTGAACAATCAACTTGTTCACTTTTAAGAACCAAAAAAATCATCATCGAAATTTCAAAAAGAACACAAAGAACATCAATATTTTAGTGTTATCATGATATCATGATCATAACTATCAAATATTTTCATCAATGATCATTAACCTATAGCCCTATGGCCTATGGAGCTATGGAGTCTGTAGTTTTCTATATAATAATAGTATTCCAACGCAATAATTAATTTCTTATGGTGTAGAAACGTAGAAACTGTAGAATCTCTAACAAACTGATATTAATCCACTCATCAGTCATCACACATCTCGACCTTATCATTTATCATGAATTCCTCCACCTTTACAAAGATCTATTTGAACATCTTTTCATATCTATTCACTTCAGTTATCAAAATATCATAATGCCTTACTTCAATAAAATATGTCATTACAACAATATAGAAATTGACACATTTCACATACTTAAGAGATATTTTGACATAATCATCTAACCATTAGCCAATTATAATTCATTGATATTATCAAACGTTTAAAATGTCAACATGACTATGTTGAATTATACTTTCAATATCAATTCTTTAAAACTATCAAGTATTCCTCTTTTCTTGTTGAACTCTTTATAATTTGTTCATGAAATGTTATTTGAAGTAATGTTGAAATAATTTAAAGAATTAAGACTAATATGGACTCATATAATATTTATTGATAATTGATTCAGTTTGCTCCTCTGTTCATAATTTAAGTTTATATCAGTTATAGCACAATTATTCATAAATGGTTATTGTTTGGTTTTTGCCTCAAGAAGGTCAATTGAAGCAATTGATGTATCAGTGGGAAGGGAGCAATACAATACTCTTTCATTGAGTATATATGATATCTGGTAAGTGGAAGATCATTGAGAGTACACTTCAGCACGACTAGTTGTTGTTTAGAGTGGCCAATTAGTTAACAAAGGACAACGAACTTATTTTTATGACACATTTTAATTTTTATGGAGAAAATGATCCAAGCGAAACCGGCCAACAATTTCTGCGGTACCGGTGTTGAAATCTTTCTCCTAGTTAAGCAATTAAATTAAGCTGAAAACAGTGGTGTTTTGTTAGTAAACTGTGTAAATCTTTTACTTGAATTGATCGCAAATAATCATATGTTATTGTGAATTGTATACTATAACACTAATTTAAAACACTAGTTCAATTTACCTTCTTTTACAACCGCAAATTTGAAGTTTAAGCGTCAACTCTCTTACAAACTGCTTCGCGCTCATTGGCTGATCCACAGTTGAAAGCCTGTTCCGGAGCGAAAATCTGCGAAACCGGCACATCTCCAACAACTCTTTTTTTTCTATATTTTTTTTTCGAGTCATATAGTTTCTTTTCTTTCACTTATTTATATTTGAAATCCCCCTTATTAATTTAATTCTTTATTATATTTTGGATCTAGGAATTATCAATCTTAAAATGCCTGCTCCTATTCAATCATCTCCAAAGACCCTTTATGATAAGGTCTTTGAAGATCATATCGTTCACAAAGATGATTCTGGTTCTTATTTATTATATATCGACAGACATTTAGTTCATGAAGTTACTTCTCCACAAGCTTTTGAAGGTTTAAAGAATGCTGGTAGACAAGTTAGAAGAAAAGATTGTACTTTAGCTACTGTTGATCATAACATTCCAACTGATTCAAGAGCAGACTTTGTTTCAACTGCTTCTTTCATTAAACAACAAGATTCAAGATTACAAGTTGAAACTTTAGAACAAAATGTTAAAGATTTTGATGTTACTTTCTTTGGTATGACTGATGATAGACAAGGTATTGTCCATATTGTTGGTCCTGAACAAGGTTTCACTTTACCAGGTACCACTGTTGTTTGTGGTGATTCACATACTTCCACTCATGGTGCCTTTGGTTCTTTAGCTTTTGGTATTGGTACTTCAGAAGTTGAACATGTTTTAGCTACTCAAACTATTATTCAAGCAAAATCAAAAAATATGAGAATCTTTATTGATGGTGATTTAAGTCCACAAATTACTTCAAAGGATTTAGTCTTACACGTTATTGGTGTTATTGGTACTGCTGGTGGTACTGGTTCAGTTATTGAATTCTGTGGTAAAGCTATTGAAAACTTAAGTATGGAAGCAAGAATGTCAATCTGTAATATGGCTATTGAAGCTGGTGCCAGAGCTGGTATGATTAGACCAGATCAAACTACTTTTGATTATTTAAAAGGTCGTCCATTAGCTCCAAAAGGTGCTGAATGGGAAAAAGCTGTTGCTTACTGGAGTACTTTACACTCTGATGAAGGTGCTCACTTTGATTATGATATTACTATTAAATCAACAGATATTGTTCCAACTATAACATGGGGTACTTCTCCTCAAGATGCTTTACCAATCACTGGTAAAGTTCCAGATCCAACTACCGTTGATGATCCAATTAAAAAATCAGGTATGGAAAGAGCTTTAAAATATATGGGTTTAACTCCAAATGTTCCATTCAAACAAATTCCAATTGACAAAGCTTTCATTGGTTCATGTACCAATGCTCGTATTGAAGATTTAAGAGCTGCTGCTAAAGTTTGTAATGGTTATAAGAAATCACCAACTGTTAAACGTGTTTTAATGGTTCCAGGTTCTGGTTTAGTTAAAAAACAAGCTGAAGCTGAAGGTTTAAATAAGATTTTTGAAGCTTCAGGTTTTGAATGGAGAGAAGCTGGTTGTTCAATGTGTCTAGGTATGAATCCAGATATTTTAGATCCTGAAGAACGTTGTGCTTCAACTTCAAACAGAAATTTCGAAGGTCGTCAAGGTGCTTTATCAAGAACACATTTAATGTCACCAGCTATGGCTGCTGCTGCTGCTATTACTGGTTACTTCACAGATATTAGAGAATGGAAATATATTGATGTTGATCAACCAAAGATTCAAATCAGTGAAGAAGAAGACAAAGCTTTACAAGATGCTGTTTACGAACATGAAAAAGAACCATTAGAAGAAGGTGAAACTGAAGAAGAAAAATTAAATGATGAATTAAATGATATCCCACCAACTGATCATACAGTAAAAGAAACTCCAATCAAAGAATCAGAAGCTGCTCCAGTTGCTCCAGTAAATGCTGTTACTGAAATAACAGGTATTGCTGCTCCATTAGATAAAGCTAACGTTGATACTGATGCTATTATTCCAAAACAATTCTTGAAGACTATTAAGAGAACTGGTTTAAGATCTGGTTTATTCTACGAATTAAGATTTGAAAAGGATGAAAATGGAAAAGATAAAGAAACTGATTTCGTTTTAAACGTTGAACCATATAGAAGTACACAAATTTTAGTTGTCTCTGGTGATAACTTTGGTTGTGGTTCTTCAAGAGAACACGCTCCATGGGCTTTAAAGGATTTCGGTATTAGATCAATCATTGCTCCATCATTTGGTGATATTTTCTACAACAATTCTTTCAAGAATTTCTTATTACCAATTAGATTACCACAAGAAGTTATTTTATCTAAATTATCTCCACTTGCTAGAGAAGGTAAGCCATTAACCATTGATTTACCAAACCAACAAATCAGAGGTCCAGATGGTGAAGTTTTAGTTGAACACTTTGAAGTTGAAGCTTTCAGAAAACATTGTTTAGTTAATGGTTTAGATGATATTGGATTAACTTTACAAAAAGAAGATTATATTAATAAATATGAAGCTATGAGAAGAGATAGATTTTCATTCTTAGAAGGTGGTTCAAAAATGATTAAACCAATTAAAGGTGCTAAAAAGAGTAAATTTGGTTTAAAGACTCAAGAATGGTAAAGAAATTTACAAAAAAAATCAAAAACCTAATTTAATTCTTTTGTTTGCGTATTATTAACTTTTATATTCATAGATGTTTTGAATTTATATTCATTTCAAGGTTCTTATTTGAACAAATTATTTATTTATTGTCATTTTTACATTATATATTTTGTGTGGTGTGTTTAATCTTTATTTATTATATCATTTTGTTATGATCATTTTTTATAAAACAATTCATTTCGTAAGCCTGTTTAACTACATTATTTGTCATAAGTTCTATTTTAGAAGTCCGTATATATTAGTCAGTCGTTCATCGTTCATCTAAATAGTCTTTTGTGTGATTAAATATTTCAACTTATAAACCTTGGATTATTAAATCATTATAATTCTCAGTATTTGAAATACTAAAACCATTTTCATTTGCTAAATGTAACAAACAAATAAAACAAAAACTTGTTGATAAATCACTCTTTGTCTTTTGATCATACTTCTTATCCAAATTAGATACAATATCACTAAATTTCAATGTATCTTTATCATCAATATTTGTTTCAGGATTTGAATTACCATTAACAGTATTTGTAATATCACTTAATGGAGATTGTAAAGCATTATTATTTGGTGAATTTTCATTATTTGCATCTCTATTTTCCTTTTCCAGATCTTCTTCATTCTCTTCTGGTATTACGGATTGTATCTTATGTTTAACAACATTCAGAGTTTCCCAAATATTATCTTTTAATAATTTAACATCAACTTTCTTGGATACTCTTGAATAATTAATACCAAACGATCTCTGTGTAGAGACTTGTGATGAAGGATAAGGTTGTTGAGATGGTGAAATACATTCATCTTCGTGATTGTTATCTGGTAAATCATTGGCATTAAAATCAAATCCATCATCATCAAAATCATCATTATCGTTATCATTATTGTTATCACCATGATCATTATAGAAATCAGCATCATTGACATTTTGATTATTCTCAGCATTATTTGTTAAATTAGCATAGAAAGTTTCATTTAGTGGTTCATTATCATCAACTAATAAATTATTCTTATTCTTTGATTTATTAAAAATAATATTTATTAATTTATCCTTCTTTGTAAATAAATGAATGAAATTCTTTGTTGTGAAATGTTTATCATCAGGTAATAAATAATGAGATTTTGATTTCCATTCTTTTTTTGGTAACATAATTGAAGATAATGGACCTTGTCTAAATATTTTGTCTTCCTCTGGGAAATTTTCTTCTGATAAGAAATCTATTACCAGATTTTGTTTTACCTTTCTTTGTTTTTTATTATTATTGGTATCATTATTGTTATCAGTATTTTGATTTTCATTATTATTTGAATCTGTATTTGAATTTGTTGCTGGTGAATTATTAATAAGTTTTCTCTTTAAATTTTTAACTTTCCAATGTTCAGGTCCCATCCAGTTTTTATTCTGATGTTGATCAAAATAAGCCAATAAGTCGTTATCAGGTATATTCAGAGCTATAGATTTATCATCATTTGGATCATTACCTTCTTCACCTTCTAATATATTATTATTATCATAGTCTTTATCGTCATTGAATAAATCTCTCATTGACATACCATAATCATCAACATCATCAGTCAAAGCTTCTTCAAAGAACATTGATGTTCTATTTGTAAATCTTGTTGTATTATTACCCATAGTTGTATTATTTTGGAAATCAAGGTTTGGAATATCACCTAAAGTATTAAAATCATCAATATCATTATCATCGTCATTATTGTTAAAGATATCATTAATTGGTTCACCATTAAGAGTTGATGTATTGGCTTGATTATAATCTTGCATAATTTCAACATTATCTAAATTCTTTAACAGATCTGAAGAAGTTTGTTTTTGTTCAACAACTGATTTTAATTGTGGGAAAGATGGACAAACGTATAAATCACTTGGGTAAAAATCTGAAAAGAATTTCTCTCTTAGAGACTTTATATTTGAATTTATTTCTTCTTCATTCATTGTGGTTGATTTATTTTCTTCTTTATCCATGTCTTCATCTTCATCTTCATCACTATTTTCAATTTCATCTTTTTCTTCTTGGTCATCAGTATTAATTTGGTCAGAGTTTGAATTATCAGTAGTATCAAACACAATTTTCCCATCTTTATCAACTGACAACATGTTTAATAATAAAGATTTTGAACCACCTTCATCAAAATCTGCTAAAGCTCTTTTAAATAAAGGATCAACATATAATTCAAGATCCATCTTTTTTAATTGAATATTTTTAAACTCTGTTAAAGTAACTTTATTCGATATTGAAGCCTTTGATCTTTTCTTGGATTTTGTATTATTATTTATATCTAAATCACCATCTTCATCATCGTTTTCATTTTCAGAATCCTCATCTTCTTCATCACCATTTGAATTATTCTTTTGTTTGTTGGTTTTACTTGTAGCTAAACCATTGATTAATCTACCAGTTTCCGTTACTGCAGAATCAACTCTTGAAGAATAAATCTTGACACAACCATCAAGAGTAGCTGAAGCTTTTTGAAAATTTATACCATCACCATCTCTTAATAAATCAAGATCATAAAAGTAATCAATTAATGCAAGATCCCAACTATTTGTAGTATTGATTTTCTAAAGTAAAAAAGTTAGTATAGTGTCAAAAACATATGAAATCAAGCTTTACTGATACATACATTATCAGTGGCCATACGAATCCACTTCTCGAAGTCTTCAGAACTATCAACATATTGTTTCTGTTGCTGTTGTTGTTGAATCGTGGAGGTCATCGCCAATTATAAGTTTTGAACTTCTTCTATTTCTCAGGTCCAAATTTCACCCTTTCTTCTCACTAAATATAGATCTTGATGGTGGAATTAAAGATCAGAGTACCTCTTGTATGGATCAAAGCTATGAATGTGTGTAGACCGTTGATGAAGTTGAAGTTTTAGTCGATTTAGAAACTGTTTATTTTTTTGTTTTTTTATTTAATTTTTTTTTCTTTGTTTACAAATTCGATCAAAAAATGTTTCCATAGCAACAAGCTAACAAAATGAAGGAATTATTGAGAAAATGTTTTGTAGTGATTAGAATAGTGTACCTATTGTGCTATAATTCTTCATGAATGTGTGTTCAGATCAAACTAATGTATCTATCAACTTTTTAAACTAGATTCCCAACAAAATTGGGATATTTCCCCAGCTTAAAGTAATTTTGTGAATTTTGTTCCTCGAAGCAAAGTGAAAAAATTTGTGTCAACTCGAAAAATTAATTAATTAACAGATCTATTTGGTATTAACACTATTTTTTAGAGTGATAGCAACCCTAGTTGAGCGTGTCGTTGCTGTTATTCGCTTGTTATTTGAATTATTCTAAAACATAATATCAGTTATATAATTAATACATTAATACTCGTCTTAAGATCTTAGCAATAATAGAATCTCCACTATTAAAATTATATCATAAAGCATTATCGAAATAAAATAAAGTGAATTGCGAAAGAAATTATATAAAATAAATCAAATTTCTAACTGAGATCTTATTGTTTAAATTCAATAATATTTCCCTATTTCTACCACTTTCCTCGACACTTCTTCTCATCAACAGTCCAATACAAGTCTATTAATACACTCTCACTTCAACAAACTATTTCCAAATCTCAAAAACTAAGTTCAAATACTCGATTTAAGCGAAGTTCCTTGTTCATTGAAGAATTGCTCCCAATCAAAAAAATTGAAATAATTTTAGAACCACAAAAACAGATCAGAGACCCTTAAAAACACGTTAGAAACTGGGTATTGTGTCATTTAAATTCATCATTCGTTAAACTTCATCAACAACAGACTCTACACTAATAATCAACAACAACACATCAACAAAATCTCACTTTCAAGACGCGTCTTTTGTTAATTTTTTTGTGTAAAATTTCATCTTTAATTTTTTCACTTTAATTTTTTTGCCCTGTTCGGAAACAAAAATAACAATAAAAAGCAAAAGAAGAAATTGAATTCAAATATATTTCTTTAAAGAGTTCTATTCAAACAGGTCTTAACACGTCTTATACATTTCTGTTACATCCCACCTCCACTCACACCATCTACATCACCTCCTCTCCAACACACAACAGAGTATGCTTGATCCTGAAATACGGCTGCGTCAAGCTATCATTGAAGGTAATCTCCTCATTGTTAAAAGACTTTTAAAGAGATATCCTGATATGTTAGAAAATATTGATCATACTAATGGTTGGACTTCTCTTCATTATGGTGCTTATAATGGGAAATATTTGATCTGTGTATATCTTATAGGTCTGGGTCATGATAGATATGAATCTTTAAAAACTTTTAAGGGAAATAACTGTGTTCATTTAAGTCTTTTAAATGGTCATGAACAAACTTGTCATTTATTATTACAACATTTCTCAAAATTATTAAACGTTAAAGGTGAAAATGGTTATTCACCTCTTCATATAGCTACTATTAAAGATTATGTTAAATGTGTTGAAATGTTGTTGGTTTTAAAGGCTGATATAAACTCCGTTGATGATGAAGGTAATAATCCTTTACATTTAGCAATGAAATATGGAAGTTTAAAAACTATTAGATTATTATTATCAACAAATATTGATCCAAATTTAAGAAATTTAAATAACTTAAAACCTATTGATGTTGCTGAAAGTTATGAAGTTGAAACATATTATAATGATTTAATGAAAAAGAGAAAGGCAAAAGCTTTAACAAATCCTTTAAAAAGTATAACAAAAATAAGTGATGAAGATCTTGATTTGAATTTAAAAAATAATAGAATAAGTATGAATTTTAATGGAAATCTTTCAGATTTAGATTCTTTACCTTCAATAGAAAAGAAATCATCAAGATCAAACAATTTACCAGATATTCAATTAGATACAGCAACAAGAGTTCATTCAAATTCAATGCCACAATTACCTTCTGTTACAACTTCTTCATCTAAAAAGAGATCATCAACTCTGGATATAAATACTTTACCTTCTCCAATTATAACTATGAGACCACCAACTTTTCAATCTGCTTCATTATCATCTTCTCCAATCTTATATAGTCCAGTATCATCTTCAAATTTCCCAAATATTAACAATATATCACAAGGTTTTATTTCAAGTGCTATACCTGATTTAAATAATTTATCAATAGGTCATGGTGATTCAAATAATGCTATTAATAACAATAAAAAGATTGCTAATTCAATATCTGCTGGTTCAATGTCATCAAATTCTTCTGGTTCAAGATCAAAGACTCCAATTTTAGATAATAAATTAGCAATGTTTGATACAATAAGTAACAGCAATTCAGCTGGTGGTAATAATAGTACAAGATCAAGAACTTATTCATTCCAAAGTTTGAGTAACTCCAGTATGTTACCTTCTTCATCATCATCAAATATTAGTAGTAATAGTAATATATTACCAACAATTACAAAGACAAGGTCAAATAGTCAAAATTACAATAAGAATAAATTATCAGTATCACCATCTTCTTCTTCTGCATCTATTCATTCAAATTCAAATTCAACTACTTCAATTTCAAGAATTAGTACAAACAATAATAGTAATCATTATTATAACAACAGTAATGTTACTTTAAATATGATAAATTCAAATCATACTTCACATACCAATAATGATAGAGAAGAATTAGATGCAATTATGAATAATTATGATTCTAATAGAGTTAGAATTAATGATAAATTAAATATTCCAACAAAACAACAACAACCATTAAATCCATCAGCTTCACATTCAAGTCTAAATTTGAATTTAGGATTTCAATCTGTTCTTAATATTCCTATAACTAGAAGAAAGAAAGTTCCTTTGAATTATGATGATTGATTTGTTTATATTATTGGGTATTTTTGCTACTACATTAACGTTACTACTATTTGTGCTACTTGTTATTTGATTCTTTGAATATTGGGGTAGAGAGATTAAGCCTTCTTGTTTTTATAAATTATTTTTTATATGGCTTAATATTTTAGTTGCTATTTTTTATCACTTTGGTTAACCTTACTATTGTTATTTCTGAATTGTGTTCATTGGTTGAATTAAAATTATTTTATTGTGGGTTATATTTTCTTCTATGGTTCCTATGCGTTTTATTATGTTTTATGTTTTTTTGTTTTTTGTTTTATGTGTGTTTTCACTTTAAATTTGGATTCTGGAGTCATTATCACAACAAAAAACAACAAAATTTTTCTCTACATTTTTGGTTTTTTAAAATTCAAAAACAGACACTTATTTTATTTTATTTTGTTTATGGTTAAAAGATTTTACTTTTTATGCTCTTTTATTGTTATATGGTTAAGTTTTATATATAGATAAATTTAAAATCATGATTATTTTTCTCAGTTTATGGTTTATATTTTTAAAAAAGACATACAGGATATTGTCTTTTCTTAAAAAAGAATATATGGTATTCAAGATAATATGGTATTATCATTTAAACAATTTTAATAGAATAGTTGTAGCTCAAAAAAATGAATTCCGATTTCTGATGGTCGGAATTTATCAAAAATGACAAAAAATTAAAATGGCAGAAATTCGTCTGTTAAATGGGGTTTTTCTTTGTCTTCTTTTAAAAACACGTATGCTCTATTTAAACTTCTTTTAGAATTAGCTATACGAGGTGTGATTGTAGTGAATCAAACAGATCATGCTTTACAATCAAGCATTAGGAGTTCATATCATTGAGAACCAGCTTCTTATGTTTGTGTCGATGTCTAACGATTTATACTAGTTGACAGTTCTAAACTGCTGGCGCTCCATGAAGAAAAAAAATTGGGAGAAAAAATTATAAGCGTCAGTTATAAAAATTTCTAACTGAACGTTTTCAACAAATTTATTTCGTTACAAAACCAACAAAATTGGAGTGAAAGTTGACGAGATGTTATATTAATTTCATCAAATATGGATAATAGTTGCATTAAAACCAATATCTCTTAGTTATAGCTTGAAAATCTAAGATCTTTTGAGGGTCTTGCCAAATATTTTGAAAAGAAAATTTAGGGAAAAATGAAACAAGAACACAAATATAAATCAGAAGGTAGTTAGGCCTACAGGCAGTTGTTCTTTTCTTTGAATGGTATTTTTTTACTTGGAGTATGAAATCAAAGACTATATATCACTTTTAAAACACAAAAACCTATATATATCAACCTTAAGAAAAAATTTTAAGAGCCAGAAAAATGAACAAAGTTTTAAATATCCTTTTAATACACAAAAACAAAATAAAAAAAAAAAGATATTTTGTTTTGTGATTATAAAATATAAGAAAAGAAGCTTCTTTTCTATCTCTATATTCCTTAACTCTAACTTTTATTCTGTTTAGTGATCATTTTCCTTAACCTTTGAAGAATAATTAAAATTTTTGAGTTTTTGAAATTCAGTAAATGTGAAGTAGAAAACCAACAAATTTTTGATCCTAACAGTAGCTTTAACTTGGGATTAATTGATGAATGAGATGGTAATGTACTATTATATAATATTTGAAAGTCAGTAAATGGTTCTGAACAAATTATAAAAACTAAAGGGAATCCCTTTGATACCCAAAAAATTTTAAAAGTAAAACCACTACTAGTAGAACTATTCAGTTTTCTTTGAGATTTAAAATGAGTAGTAATATTAAAACTCCTCTGGGAATCTAATAAAAGGAAATTCCAAGATACTCCAGTGAACAACAAAGTTATACTGAATGTATTAGGAGTCAGTGAATAAGTTAAAAGATCGGTAACCTTCAAATGAATTTAAATTTGTCTTAAAGAAACCAACAACCAAAAAGCATAATTATGACTTTTATACAAACCTATAATCTGTAATCATACTAGTTAAAATGTAATCCTAAAGCTTTTGCGATTTCGTTCAACCTTTTAATGTGTTTTTGGTCAAATTGTCAAATTATAACCAGTAAAAAGCAGCGTTTGAGAACAAATTTATAAGATCTTGGAATATTGGTTAGAAACTTTGGAAATAAAGGCAAATAAATTCCAAATCATTGGTTAACCAAGAGATTAGTATGCTGGTTTGATGATATAATTTATAACCTATTGAATTCTTAACTGTTTACTAGTTAATTAGCAGCAATCAATATTAAAATAACCAAGAACTAGCAAATCGGAGGGCTTCATTATCGGATCAAATAGGAATGAATAATGTATAAATCTGGAGATTAAGCATTTAAACAATAAATTCTTACACCTGTTTTGAAAACTGGAGTACATGTCCTAATTATTACCCCTTTAACTGTATCAACATGAGGATAATAAGATGGAGGAAGTGTATATTGACGAGCTATATCATAGATTGAAGTCTGTAGACTATTATATCACTTGACAATTAGAAACAATTTTATACGTTTTTGTTTGGCTGAATGCAATTACATAAGCTGCGAAAAAAAATTCTAATTCGGAAATTTTAAGAGCAGTTATCCAGATTTGTCCAAAAAACTAACTCAAAATTATAAAATTGTCCAAAGAATTCAAGTCGGCAAGTGCAAATCTGAGACGGCGAGATGGTCAGTTTGATGAATTCAATCTTAGGAGAAAAGGCTCTGGGGTAACAGAGAGGTATAGCTTTGGTATTTTGAAAGTAATATAGCTACTTTTTATTGAATTTTTTATATAATGAAAAATCTAACAATAAGAAGACCAAGTGAACTTTTTTCGACCAAGAAGAGCTCGCTTTTTAATTTATTTTTTCCAGGTTCAGCATCATGAAAACTAATTTGTTAGAGGTATCATGCTTTTCAGCCAGGCTCCCAGTCGTCCTTTCTTCCTTATATATAGCTTCAAAATCACTGGTTAAACAGAAATAACTCCGCTATTCCGAATTTTTTTATAGTTGATTGACGTTAGTAATTTGTGAATTTTCTTTGTCCTAATTTTTTTTGGTAGAAATTGAGACAAATTTAATATGAAAATCTCCTTTGGGGAATTTTTAACGCAACTTTTTTAGCTTTGAAGTTGAAGAGTCAGATGTAAAATCTTCCCATATATAATGAGTTAGAAATCTCGTTTAAATATTTGAAATATCTTTTATATAGTTTTCAATTATCACTTCCATCTTATTACCTTTTTCTTAATTTAAAAAACTTACCTTCATTTTTTTGCTTTTTACATTATATAAAAGGAAATATATATCACAATCATGTCAAGTGCAGGTAAATTAGAAAAGGAAGAATCAAATATCTCCACTGGTAATGTTTCAACTAATGATGATGATGCTCATAGTATTTTAAGAGAAGTAGCTACTCATGTACCACATTTCGTCAATGTTAATGATGAAAACGTTATTCATGAAGAATCTACAGAATCAAAGCCAGATTTAAGTTTAGAGTCTATAAGACATTATATCATTACAAGACTTACATCCCTTTTACAAATTCATTCAGTTAAATTCAAAGATGTTAATCCATATTATACTTTAGAAGGTATGACAGCTAGTAGTTGGAATTATTTCTTTATTGGTTGGGTTGCTTGGTTATCAGCTTCATTTGATTTCTTCTGTACCGCTGTAGGTGGTACAAAAATTGCTGCCTCTCTTAATGTTTCAACTGCTGATATTACATGGGGTTTATCAGCCGTTTTAATGGTTAGATCTTCAGGTGCTATTATCTTTGGTTATTGGTCAGATGCTTACTCAAGAAAATGGCCTTTCATTGTTTGTTCTTTAATGTTTTTAGCTTTACAAATCGGTACTGGTTTCTGTCATACTTATCAACAATATTTAGCTGTTAGAGCTTTATCAGGTGTTGCTATGGGTGGTACTTACGGTGTTGCTTCAGCTACTGCTTTAGAAGATTCTCCAACAAGAGCTAGATCTTTCTTATCTGGTTTATTCTTCTGTGCTTATCCAATGGGTTTTATTTTTGCTATTATTTTCTGGAGAGCTTTTGAATATACTGAACATACTTGGAAAGCTCTTTTCTGGTTCTCAAGTTGTATTCCTTTCATTTGTGTTTGTTGGAGATTAGTCTTCCCAGAAACTAAATATTTCCAAAAGGTTTTAAAGGCTAGAGAATTACAAAAGAATGATTCTATTGCTCAAGGTACTTATATTCAACCAACTTTCAAAACAAAAATTAACAAAGTTTGGGTTACTATTGTTAAGAAGCATTGGTTAATTTTTATTTATAACGTTTTATTAATGGCAGGTACAAGTTATTTGACACATGGTTCTGAAGATATGCATGTTACTATGTTAAGATCTCAATTAGGTTTCTCTGAAGATGCTATTACTGTTGCCATTGTTGTTGTTAATCTTGGTGGTTGTTTAGGTTCTATTTTAGCTGGTATGGCTTCTGAAGTTACAGGTAGAAGATTAGGTATATTGATCTGTTGTATCATGGGTGGTGCTTTCTGTTATCCAGCTTATATGATTAAGACTGATTCAGCTGTTTTAGGTGGTGGTTTCGCTCTATATTTCAGTTTATTAGGTGTTTTCGGTATTATTCCAGTTCATTTATCAGAATTATCACCAAATGAAGCCAGAACTATTGTTTCAGGTTTATCATATCAATTAGGTAATTTATCTGCTGCTGCTGCTTCAACTATTGAATCAAGATTAGCTAACCGTTGGCCATTGGCTCAAGGTGGTGTCGATTATGCTAAAGTTTTAACTATTTTAACAGGTGCTGCCTTTATCTATACTATTGTTATTATTTTAATTGGTCCAGAATATTTCCATAAGAACTTAGCTATTCCATCATTAAAATACTATTTAGCAAAGGTTGATGAATTAAGAGAAGATCCAGAAAGATTTGCTCATCAAAATCCAAGCATGGTTGGTTTGAAACCAGTCGAACAAACTGCTGATAAAGCAGAAGGTGAAACTTCAGAAAGTAATAATGTCTCAGGTTCAAGTGGTAAAGGAAGTGTTGAAATGTATTCACTTTAGTTATGATAATTATTTATTTTATTTCTATTCAAATTATCGAATTGGTTAATGGATTTCAAAAAGGAAGAAAAAGTTTTATGATATGATTTTGGTTTTTTATTTAGTTTCTACTATTATTATATAGTAATTATTTTTTGTATTAATGTTTATCCAATTTAATGTCCCTATAAGATTAAGAACTTCAATTGTAGTAAAAAGATTTATAACTTTATAACCGCCAATTGATTTAATTGATCTTAGAATATCCTGTTTTTCAATCTCTATTGTTACGATTATTACAACTTGATTAGTTGGTAAAGCAATAAAGTAACACAAAATACAATTGAAAAGCTAGCATAAGTTTAGTTTCATTTAGCCTTTAGCCTTTATCCTTTATCCAGTTTAGCCTATAAAGTATAAGTACAGTATATATTATATAACTATATAGCCTGTAGCCTATACTCTATAGTGTTTTACCAATTACTAAACTCGTAGTTAAGTTATTTCACATCAAAGGTCATGAAATGTCCTGAAAAAATTTTTCGACCGTTTTTTTTTTCTTTTGAATTATTCGGAAAAACTATCGCTGAATCTCTTTGACAATTTATCCGGAAGCAATTAAACGCTTTAAGCAAAAATAAAGATAACCGTTTGATTTGATCTTTATGAGGGGCAGATAATGGGGGAAACCGTTCGATTAATTAAATTACATGGTATAAATGTTTTATGAATATAAATAACTGTTATTATGTATTAAAATAATTTTAATCTAACCAAAAAAAAAACTCATTTCACTCATTAGCACAAATTTAAAAGCACATCATTTTAATTTTTTGTAATTTTTATATATATTTAATTGAATATTTAATCTTTATTAGTTGAAGTAACATTAGATTCATCTGATAAACTATGTTGTAAATTCTTTTCTATATCATGGTCATTAGAACCAGTTTCATTGTTTGTTTCATCAGCTAAAATTAAATATTCCTTTAAAGATGGGATTGATAAATCCTTATGATACTTTTCAGGACCAATAATAACGATGACAAAGGTATAGACAAAGACTGCACCTGATAAGATTGATAAAACTTTGGCATAATCAACACCACCTTGTGGTAATGGCCAGTTATTAGCTAATCTTGTTTCAATTGTAGAAGAAGCTGATGCAGCTAAATTACCTAATTGATAAGCTAAACCAGCAACAGTTGTTCTAGCTTCATTTGGTGATAATTCATTCAAATGGATTGGAATAACACCCCAAATACCTAAAACGGCAGCATATAAGAAGAAACCAGCACCCATTATAGCAGATTGCCAATGTAACATATAAGCAGGATAACAGAAGGCACCACCAATAATACACCAGTAGAATAATGTTTGTCTTCTACCTAAAACTTCTGAAACAACACCAGAAATAATTGAACCAAAACAACCACCTAAACAAACAACGACAATACTAACAGTAATAGCATTTTCTGAAAGTTTTAATTGTGATCTTAACATAGTAACATGCATATCTTCAGAAGCATGAGTTAAATAATTGGTACCTGTTAATAATAAAATTGAATAACCAAAGATTAACCAATTCTTTTTAATTAAATCATCCCAAAGTGATCTACATTTTGATTTAAATGTTGGAACAACATAAATACCTTTAGCAATTTCATCTTCTTTCTTTAAAGCTCTTGCTCTTAAAACTTTTTGGAAATATTTGGTTTCTGGGTATAATAATCTCCAAATAGCACAAAGGAATGGAATTGAACTTGAAAACCAGAAAAGGGCTTTCCATGTATGTTCAGTATTTTGGAAAGCTCTCCAAAAGATAATAGCAAATAGTAAACCTAAAATATAAGCACAAAAGAATAAACCTGATAAGAAAGATCTTGCCTTTAAAGGAGCATCTTCTAAAGCTGTGGCAGAAGCAGCACCATAAGTACCACCCATAGCAACACCTGATAGAGCTCTAACAGCTAAGAATTGTTCATAAGTGTTACAGAAACCTGTACCAATTTGTAAAACAACGAACATTAAAGAACAAATGATATATGCCCATTTTCTTGAATAAACATCAGAAACATAACCAAAAATAATAGCACCTGCAGATCTAACCATTAAAACAGCAGATAAACCCCATGTAATATCAGCAGTTGTACAGTTTAAAGAAACAGCGATCTTAGTACCACTAACAGATGTACAGAAGAAATCAAATGAAGCAGATAACCAAGCAACTAAACCCATAAAGAAAAAATTCCAATTTCTTAATGTCATACCTTGTAAAGTATGGAATGGATTTAAATCTTCCATATCAACGGAATGAAGTTGAAATAGAGATGGTATTCTTGTCTTTGCATAGTTTTTGAAATTAGCCATATTTATCACAGGAGCTTCTTCACTTTGTTCAACAGCACCTGCCTCCGTTATATTTGTTTTGACGGTTTCTAAACCTAAATTAGATGTTACTTCATCTTCTTGTTCATGAGGACTTGTATTTTTATCCTTTTCTAATGTAGACATTTTGATATAATTATTATTGAATATTGAATATAGTAAATGATGAGTCTAAAGAATTCAGAAAAAGGGATGGTTCAATTAAAGAATATATATAGTAGTTTTAGTTTAAAAAATAGTTCAACAAACATCAGATGTTCAAAGCACGAGGAAATTAAACAATTTATATATACGCAAAACTTTGGAGGAGTAGATTGAGGGAAGTAAATCCCATGCTTAAAGCTGCAATATATCTTAAGTTTATTTTTCTAATTTATATAGGCTATTTAGTTTTTTACACCTTCAAAACCTGGAGAGAACCGCTTAAATTTAGAGGTTTCAACTTGGAAACGTTGCAACTATTGGATATAGTGAATAGGCAGGTACACTTGTCTACCAATTTATACACAGAATATCCCTTGTATATGACACTCTATTACCATTAACACAATTAATAATATTTGGTAGCGCGAAAAATAGCAGTTTTGGGATTTTGGAAGCAAATCTGGATTCGCTTGGAAAACTTTTGAAAGTGAAAAATTTGATGGTCATTTGACTTATTGTGAGATTATATATCCCAAGGGTCTACGGAAGACGAAGTTTGTGTGTTGTTACTCGTAATATGGTTTGACGGTTTGTGTTGATTGTATAGTTAACTCGTGTTTTACCTGTCAAGTGTCAAGTGTCAACCTTGCTCTTAAAATTTCCTGATTAAGAGAGCCGTGCTGGTTTAAATAGCCTACAATTAATTCCTACTAAATGTTGATTGATTGTTCCAGGATTTTGTAGAGAATAGTTTCAAATTTGAAAATATCGTGATGAAAAAATCACAATGGTAAAATCTGAATACTATTTTATCATCACCAGACAGTTATCCACAACATATGGGAATGGTATGAGAATAAGCAAGCCTTACTACAACTTACAGCTCAGTACTACTAGTTAGTACTTAGTAACTTAGTAACCCTCATGTTCCTGCTGAAGATCTGAATTACTCAAATGCTTATACCAGAAAAAACACCCAATTCACTTAACCAGAAAAAAATACACAATTATTCATTATTCCCCAAACTATAAAGCATAAATCAGGAGTCCATGGAGAAAAGATGGAAACAATATAACCAGGTGAACACATCAGTGAGATTAAGACCATTTCTTATTCTCGTTGTGTTACTTTCCTGCTTGTTCTGGAGTTCAAAATACCATTTTGCTTCAAAAATCAGTACAGCGAAATCTCCATTCCCAGAATCAGTTTTATCACAAAAACTAATTAATGCCACAAAACCAACAACAGGAGGTGATGAAAATGCATGTTTTATATCATTGGTTAGAAATTCAGATATATATGAAATGTTACAAAGCATAAAAAGTGTTGAAGAAAGATTTAATAAAAATTTTCATTATGATTGGGTATTTTTAAATGATGAACCTTTTGATGAAAATTTTAAAATTCAAATTAGAAAATATTGTTCAGGTAATGTTAAATTTGGTCAAATTGATGATCCTGAGAATCAATGGTCAATTCCTGAATGGGTAAATGAAGAAAAAGCACATAATCTAATGACACAAATGGGTAAAAATGGAATAGTATATGGTGATTCTTTAAGTTATAGACATATGTGTAGATATCAATCAGGATTCTTCTATAATCATCCATTAGTTAAGAACTATGATTACTATTGGAGAGTTGAACCAGAAGTTGAATATTTTTGTAATATTGATTATGATGTTTTTAAATTTATGAAACAGAATAAAAAAGTTTATGGTTTTGTTTTAGCATTGGTTGAATTTACTGAAACTATTCCAACTTTATGGGATACTACTGTTAAATATTTTGAATCTATAAATAAACCTTTAGATGATCATAAGAATAGTATTGAATTAATCTCAAATGATAAAGGTAAAACTTATAATTTATGTCATTTTTGGTCAAATTTTGAAATTGTTGATTTAAATTTTTATAGATCAAAAGAATATCAAGATTATTTCAACTATTTAGATAAAAGTGGTGGATTCTATTATGAAAGATGGGGAGATGCACCAATACATACAATAGCTGCTTCTTTATTACTACCCAGAGAAAGTTTACATTTCTTTGGTGATGTTGGCTATTATCATCCAACTCAAGTTATGTGTCCATTAGATCAAGAGACAAGGTTAAATCAAAAATGTACTTGTGATCCAAATAAAAGTTTAGTTTGGTCACCAGAAATGTTTACAATACGGTATTTTAAAATGAATCGTTATAACTTACCAAAAAATTATGATTATAAAATAAAAGAAAATGAAGAAAGATCTAAAAGAAAACAATTATTAAAAGAAGAATCAGAAAAAGTTCTATTAGCAAAGCAAAATCATATACCATAAAAATTTTTTACATATTCATTATCTATAGAAGTCTATTTATACATGATTTATTAGTATCCCAAGTATGGCTCTTTAATGGATTACATCCACACTTCTTCTGTATTCTAATTCCATCGTCTTTAGGACATGAGACGTAGTTTAAAAATTCATAACCAAAATCGTCAAAATAATGTATTTGATCTTTTTCCAATAATGTTGTCAATGCAAAAGTTTTAAATATATTTTCATTCTCAATAGTAACTTTCTGTTGTATACTATTGTAATATGAAGTATATTCACTGCTTCTCATCCAATCCAAATCCATAATTTCAAAATTTGACCAATATTGACAACCAGAAAATTTATTGTTTTTATCTTTTAGCATATAAGTTAAATCCTTATCTTTATTTGAAATAAGTTCTTCTGATATACCAAACATTACATCTTCATTATTATTACCAGCTGTTAGTTTAAGAATATTTATAGTGCCATACTTGAACTCTTTATTCTCCATATATTCGAAAACATCATAATCAATATCACAACTATACCTTGATGAAGGTTCCAATCTCCAATAATATCTGTAATTTTGTAATAATGGATGGTCCTGTAGTTTCAACAATTTATAATCGACCATTAATTGATTTAATCTCAAAGTTCTTTCAAAAGTTGGAATGTCTTTAGATAATTTAATTCCACCAATTTTTCCAAATTTTACTCTTTGTTCAATATCTTTATCCTTTACTAAATTTAAAACAGATTTCTTGAAATCAGAACTTAATTTTTCATGACTCAGTATCACATAATCATAACTGTATTTGTTATTGAAGGTTTCCTCTATATCTTTCATTGTCAAAAGTAGTTTGTATAAATCATCATTTTGAACAATGGACACAAAACAAGAATGGGTTGATTGTTGAGATTTGAAAGATTGAGAAACGAAAATTATTAGCACTATTGTTGTAAATATTATGGAAATAGATTTTCTCCTTATTAATTGTGTGATTGACATGTCTTTTGTATCATAATCCTCGTTGAATCAACTTTGAAGAGCTTGTAGTTGAACAAATTGTTCACTTATATATTTTTTCTTAGGTGTTTTTATCAGCCCCGAAAACTACAGAAGTGAAGATCTGCTATAAGGTGCTGTTCTTAACTACAATTACTAACTTAACAAAAGAATATTTATTGGAATTAAGGACTAATATCAGTGTCATTTGGAAATATATAATAGTTTAAATGAAGAAATTCTCATTATTGTTCAAAATTCCTGGTAATTCAAATAAATCATTAAACAATCCAAACCCATCATTGTTATCAGTGGTATTGTTAAGATCTGGATCAAATACTTTAGCAATAAGTTCTTCCAACATTAAATTTTCTTCAAGAAGTAACTCTTGTTGGTCTAACACATTATTCATCTTTTCTAAATTTCCATTAGCTTGAAATCTTTGTTCAGCTTCCTTGATCTTTAACTCATATTGTCTAATTTCTTCATCTAAACCAGTTAAATCAATCTTCTTATCTATGTTGTATTTGTTATAGATCATCACCACAACCTTATAAAGTAATCTTGAAGAATATCTTGATGCAGTATGTTTCCATTCATCTTCAAATAGATTCCAAAGTAGAGATTCATGCTTTGAGAAATAGATATTAGTAGAGTTATTGATTAAGAAAATATCAGATCTTGAACTTGAAAGAGTAGGAAATTCTAAAATACCAGTTATTAACATAGTAGAAGAAGAAAGATGGAAAAAGGTACCATAACTAAAACATGATATTTTTTGAATATCCATATTATCAGAAATTTTTAAAAGGCATCTAGCAGCATCAAGACATTTCATAATTAGACTCTTTTGTATTGGTAACGTTATTAAATCTTCTTCGTCATCTTTTGATTCAAATTTGGCAATATTTAACCATGATCTCTCAAATGCCATTCTATTGATAATCATTATATTTTGATAATATAGACCATGTAATATTAAAATTCTTTGACGTGTATCATATGAAAGATGTTGTAATTTTTCATCACCAAAGATATCAATAACAGTTTGTAAGGTTGCATCAGGTCTAATTGATCCAACAATCAATAGATTTATCTTTTCTAATTCTTTATTCAATTCTTGAATCTTATTAATTATTTGTGCCAATTTTAACTTCTTATTCTCACTAACATCAGCTCTAAATAATTTACTATAACTCTGACCACTAAAATCTGAAATCAAAGTTGTATAAAACATTATTAAAAGATCATAATTGCTCAAATTGTCATTGAATGAAATACAGCTATTCATGAAATTGTTATGTTGACCATTATTTGGATCAAATCTAAAAGGGTCAATATTTCTATCAAAGATTCTATTCAAATCAAATTGACTAATCCCATCAAATATTATTCTTAAAGCTTCTTGTGTTGAAATTTTAGATATATCATCTTCATTAATAACAGGACTTTTACCTAATTTTAAAGCATTTTCTCTATCTGTCTTAACACATGTCCACCATAATTTTAATCTTTCAGTTTTTTCTTCAACATTCAAATCAACAAATGTTTCTCTTCTATGCATACCCATTTCTTGTGCTAATCTTGTAGTAATAGATGTTAACATATAATTTGTATGAGGATAAAATGATGGATCAGTATGTTGAGTTAATAATAAGGTTGCTTGAATAGTTTTCAACCCTTCACCAAGTAAACATACTTTATAAAAATAATGAATAGAATTATTATAATGATCTTTTTCTAGTTTCTTCAGGAATCTTAATCTCTCTTGAGTCATTAAACCTTGTACTTTTTCAACTTCAGCAGAAACTGTTGAAGAAATTGAAATCAAAATATTTATTAATAACATTTCAGAATTTGTTGGTTTCATGTTATTAGAAGAATCTTTATCAATATAATTATAATATGTAGCAAAAAGTTTAAGGACTTGAACTTTAGATATTATCAAACTATTAAATTTGAATTCATCAAAGTAATTGTTCAATAATGGATTAACAATATCAAAAAGTGGAATTTCAGCTAATTTGGAACTATCAACAGGTTCACTCCAAGTATTTACATTATAAGCAAAAACATTATGAACTTTAGTATGACACCGTATCAAATCTCTTATTATTGTAGGATCATTAGCTCTTTTTGCAATCCAGAGTAAACCCTTAGGTGTAATTAATGAGAAAGAAGAATGTGAACCATAGTATCCATGATCATGATGACTTAATCCATTTTTCAAATTTTCAGTATCTAAAAGATGAGCTCTACCCAATTCTTTTTGTTTTGGAACATTAATATTTATGATTTCTTCATTTGTATTGATTGGATTTGATGCTATTGTTGAAGGTTGCGAGATTGAAGGAGATATCATATGAGTTGAGCTTGATCTATTTTCTTGTAATATACCAATAATGCTACCTAACATTTCTTCCATTCTGCTCATTCTTCTTGTTAGCAATTCATTATCACCAGAGTTATTAATTGCAGTTGCATTTGCCTTTGAACTGGAAGTTCCAAATGAGTAGGTACATGGTAAATTTCTACTTGAACAATTAATACAAGGAGATTCACTATCACATTTTATTTTCTTTCTTCTACAAGAATCACAAGCTTTCTGGATTCTATGTTTTCTCTTCAGAACACCTTCACGGTGTTTAGCATCAGTATCTTCAGACATTTGATACTTAGGGGATGTATGCTAATTAATTTTCCAGATATTAAAATGATTTCTGTTTGAATGAGTTAGTCAAGCTTGATCAATGGTAATTGGTTAATTTGTTTGTTTGTTTTCCAGTTGAAATTTTATGACATGATAAAACTTCAACGCTATTTCTCCGACTGAAAAATTTCAAATTTCAAAACTTTTTATATAAAAAATGTAATTAAGGAAAAGGGTTTAGTTTAACATTGTGATTTATTCTTCGTTGGAATGTGTCATTTTAAAAGTAGCAATTACATACTTCCATTGAACTTAAAGCATTCTCTTTTTGCTTCCATTGCTCTTCTCGGGGAATTTTCTCTATTCGCCGTAGATTCTCCGAACCCTGTTTATTTTTATTGTTTTGTTAATATTGAAATTCATCATTAAAAGTTGTATAAAACGTCTTTTAGAAATTCAATTGTCATAATATGAGTCATTTTAGAAGGAACCTTTTATTGTTCCTGTCATTTCGTAATGAACTTTGAAATTATAGGCCAATTCTAACCAGAAGTGAAATTGTGTGCGGCTTGAGCCTTTCTGATTTTGAGGTTATACCAAAATTGATAAAATTTAAAAACTACACCAATAACTTATTATTTCGTATTTGTATATTTTGCAACTTAATATATATCTAATTTGACATTTATAAGTTGTTAAAACTTCAGCAAATGTTTGGCTAATGTTAACATTTACCTTTTGTAATATAGTATTGGTTATTTCAAAAGATCTAGGATGATAGAGTTAGAATAACCATTTTGGCTTTGCCCTATTTGAATAGTTCTTAATATGATCAGTCTTATGCTAATGATTTTAATCCTGACTGTAAACTATTAGACTTCTTTTGATAAATATTCACTAGGTAATGACCTTCTCAAATAATTAATGATATTCAAAATGAATGGTTATTGAGATATCTTATTTAGCAGCTTTCAATTCAAAAATAGCTATAATTATAATTCATAAAATTGAAGAGTATATTGGAATGTTTTTAAAATTTATTAACTCATGTATACTTTGTTTTTAAATTGATTGAGAGACTGAATGAGCATGTAAAAGCAGATAATTTGTAAGCTAAATTGTATAAAAATAATAATTTTCTTAGTAATATCATATTGAAATCTCAAACCCAATTACCAGTAATTGGTGAAGTGATGAATATAATATAGATTGCATGAATAAGTTGTAGAAAAGGGAAATTAATCATCATCAAGATAATATTCAACCAAAAATGTTTATCTGATATACCTAATCTTAGAAGAACTGCTAAAGAAGGACTAATATAATAACATATAACGTATAACATAACATCATATAGACTAAAATTAAAAGGTCTAGCCATATCTTTATTAATATTATATCGTTACTGATTTACTTATAATTTAACTTGAATATCTTGACGTGTCAAGGTTAAATAAAATTGTACAAAAAGGAGATTTTTTCTGATCTGCCATTTAGAAATTATTGACACGTAAATTTTGGAATCTTATCTGATTGACCTCATTTCAAGAAAACTAAATATTAAAAATTGATAATTTTATGAGTAAAACTTAATAAATAGAGCTTTTAAAAGTCGATTCATTAATTAAAGGTCTTCTATTTTATACACAAGAAATTTCAAAGCCAAATTCGCACTTTTTAAAATCACCAAATTTCAATTTAACGAAATATTTAATTCTACAGTACCTATGATTACTTTCTCCGCAAATAAAAAATGTTATCTCCGGAAGGCTATTTTTGATATATGTGATAACCTGATTTAAATATTATACATTTTCTATGAAACTAAGATATTAATATTGTATTTTTTTGATATTTATATATTCAAATATCATTTTCTATAATTTTGTTAGGCCGAAAAGAGATATTTCGTGGGGACCTCAAATCAAAACTCTGATATTTTCAGTTGAAAATACAAGTAAACGATCTAACACAACAATCAACATAGTCAATTACAACCTAAGAATACGATTATTGCCTATTTGAATGGTTTAATTGAATAGCGATAGGTTAAATAAAGAGAGCCTATAACAAATTACATTCTACCCAATCGCATTGTTCTGTTTAACTATTTAAAAAAAAACTAGATCTCTTATCAATCGCTAACAAGTACTTCATTAGCAGGACCATCCACTATAAATCATTTAAAAACCCTGAAATGGTATAGGGTCCATATGATATATCTGATTATCAATATCATGGCTCATGCTATCGCTAATGGCTGACCCCTTTTGTTTTGTGATTCATATAAATACCAACATGTTTCCTAGTTTTAAAATATCTTTAGTTTAACTATATAACATCAAAAAGACAAAGCCATAGAATTGTTTTAACTTTGTGTTTTACCTGTCTTATTCAATTCAATTAGTTTGGTTTATTGATATAATGTCAACACAAGAAGAATTATATGCAACTTATTTACCAAAAATTAAAGCTTATTGTGAAGATTTAGATGATCAAGTAGCACCATATAAAGATTTAGTTGAAGATATTGATACATCTGATGAATATTTTAATGCTGTTGAAGCTATCAAAACAATTTTAAATGATGATGAAAAGAAGATTTTAGAATTAAAAAGTTTTGAATTAGTTGAAGCTCAAAGAGAAGGTAAATTAACAGCTGTTGAAATCTTTAAAGTTTTTAGTAAAGCTGGTGCATTAAGTCATATTTTAACAAATTGTGCTGAACAATTATTCATTGATGAAGGTTTGGAAAGAGCTAAAGAATTAGATGAATATAGAGTAAAAAATGGTGAATTAGTTGGTCCTTTACATGGTTTACCAATTTCTTTAAAAGAAATGTTGAAATATGGTGGTAAGACAACAAATGCTTCTTATGTTTGTTATATTGATAATTACGTTGAAAAATCACCAAGAGCTGAAAATGTATCAATTCAAATATTAAGAAAATTAGGTGCAGTTTTTTATATTAGAACTTCATTACCTCAAGCTATAATGCATTTAGATACTTCAAATAATATTATTGGAAGAACTACAAATCCTTTTAATAAAAAACTTTCTCCAGGTGGTAGTTCAGGTGGTGAATCTTCCGCTGTTGCTACTTATTCCTCTGTATTTGGTCTTGGTACTGATGTTGGTGGTTCAATTAGATGTCCTTCTGCCTTTGCAGGTCTTTATGGTATTAGACCAACATCTAAAAGATTTTCATTATTATATTCATTATCTGGTGGTATGGGACAAGAATCAATTCCATCAACTCAAGGTCCATTAACTAGATCATTAGATGATCTTGATTATTTTATGGATTCTTATATTAATAAAGGTAAACCATGGGAATATGATCCAAATGTACTTCCAATTCCTTGGAGAAATGATGTTAAATTACCAAAGAAATTAACTTTTGGATTTATGATGACTGATACTATTGTTGATCCATCAGATGCAATAATTAGAGGTTTAAATTATGTTAAAGATTTATTATCAAAATATAAAGGTGATGATTTTGAAGTTGAAGTTAAAGTTATTGATTTTAATCCAGAATTAATGGCTGAATCTTTTGAAACTACTAATGAATTATTTGCTATTTCAAGTCATATTCAAGAAGGATTATTTGCAAAATCTGGTGAACCAATTTTAGATTTAACAAAATTAATTTTAAGTTTTAAAAGACCTGAAAATGGTAATGATATTTTAATTAATAATATATCAAAAGAAAAATTTAAAATGTACATATATTATTTAATGAAAGATGAAAAACTTGATTTTATTATTTCACCAGCTAGTCCAAATGTTGCAGAAATTCCAAAATATTTAACTCATAGTAGTTATACATCAATGTGGAATTTAATTGATTTCCCAAATTTAATTTTTAAAACTGGATTAATTTATGATCCAAAAATTGATTTAAAAGGTCCATCAATTATTAAAAATTTTAATCCAAATGATTATATCAATGCACCAATTAATTTACAAATAACTGGTCAAAGATTTGATGATGAAAAATTAGTTAAAGTTGGTAAATTTTTAGATAAAGTTTTAGGTTTATAATTTTATTTATGTAATTTTATTTGTAATATTATTCTTTAAATTGTATTTTATAAACTTACAAAACTTTCTAAACCATTGAATATAAATTTATTATACAAAATTCTAAAACTATTTAAAACAAATCACATTTTTCAATTAATTCTTTAAATTTAAAACATAATTCATCAAATTTTTCACCTTGACCATCTTCAACAATACTTGTATTGCAAATTAAATTCATACCACCAACTTTACTACTAATAACATTAACAAGGTATTGGAAAGGTAAACAAGTTGAATTTTGAGAAAATTTAACATCAATAACTTCAATATCACCAGAATTTAAAGTTTGAAGTAACCCAAGATTTGAAATCATTGTACCATGTCTCATATTATTAATAATATCATTAAACATTTTTTCCATTGTTTCTGAAGACATTTCAGATTTTGTATATGAAGACATATTCATCATACTATGAAAGAATTTTTCAACATGATTAATATTAATTGAATCTTGTAAATGATTATTCATTGCAATTATATCATTTTTACATAATTTTTCAGAATTATTTTTAGTTATTTGATACCAATCATTAAGCATTGAAACATTTGTACCATATCTAAAATCATCTTTATTAAATTTTTTTGAATCAATATATCTTCTTGTATCTAAAAAAATAGTTGTTTCAAAGAATGAATAATTTGGAGAAGTAATTAAAGATTGAGCTTTAAACCAACAATATTGAATATAAGAAGTTAAAGTAATATTATTTTTTGAATTTTTAATATCTGATTTAATTTTTTGTTTAATTAAATTTAAATTTTCTGATGAAATATTAATACATTGAAATTTATTAGTTTGACAACCTTTTTCATTATTATGATTTACTGATATTAATCTATTTGTTGTTGGACATAATTTAGTTCTAACAAATTGTTTAATATATGCTTTTAAGTTATACCAAATCGGGAAACTTGTAACGAATTCATGATCAATAATTTCTTCAATTGGTTTTGGTAAATTTATTGGTTTTGGTGTTGATTTGTAATCATAAAATTCAAAATTTTCAACATCATCAACTGCTACTGGTGATGAGGATGATTGTTCTTTGTTTAATAATGAAGCTAAATCTTCAAAGAAATATTTACCACAATTACCATCTGATTCAACATGACCAGTTAAATAGACTAAAGTGTTATCATCCAAGATCATTAATTTCCATAACATTGGATCTTGATCATCCGTATTGAATTTAATACAATTCAATTGATTATAAAGTTCATTAATATCTTCTTTATAACTCTTTTCTAAACTTGAAGATAAAGGAATAAATAAATCTTTATACTTAATTGGATTTTCAATATGTTTTAAATAATAAGCATTATCAACATTATTAAATTCAAAAGTAGTTGCAAGAATTGGATATTTTTGGAATAAAGTCTTTAATGAATTTAGTAATAGAGGTAAATTTTGTTTAATATTGATATTTAATTTCCCAATAACAAAGAAATTTGTATAAATGTTGTACTTATTTAAAGCTGCAAAATGAGCTTCAACAGACCCTAATTTTCTAACTAGTGAAGACATGTTGGAGTTGAATGATAGATTGAAGAATTAAATTATAAAGAAAGAATATCAAGAGGTATTTATACTTAATATTTAATTGACAAAATGACTAATTAGATGAAGAGATAAAGAGGAAATCGCTTAATGCTATTGGCTTCCCGATATAATTCATTCAGCCGTTACCCCTTCGATTCCCACCAGCTGCATTTAATTAAATTAATTTCCCAAACCAATTCGAACCTGAGCAGCAGCACTTTTCGGAACACTTCAAATTCAAATCCAAAATTCAAAATTATAAAATCGGCTCCTACAAAAATATTCAGCAAATCAGAAGGAGATAAAATTCGATTGGTAATTTTTTAAGGAGAGAAAATATGGAGAAATAGTTGTTGTTCTCTTAGTTATTGAATTGTAGTTGTAGTAGTTGGTAGTTGGTTGTAGTTGAATACCACTTAACACTCTGCCTAATAGAAGGTGGAACTACACTTCCTCTCTGCCTAATCTCTCTAATGGTACAGGCCTCCCTACTGAGTCATAACAACTGGACACCAACTCTCCCATAAAAAAGGCGCCGAAAAAATGTAAATAGTTTTTACCTCCATTTTTTAAATATATAAAATAAAAAATCTCATTATTTTGATCCTTCTTTTCTCCAGAATTTAAAGAAAAGGTTCAACTTAATAATACAAAGATGTTGAGATTCGTCAATGCTCGTGGTTTAACTCCACGCTCCTGCATTGTCTCTTCTTTGAAACGTTCAATCTCTTCAACAAGACCTGCTGCACTAAGTTCAAATTCTAATGACATCTTTTTACAAACTTCAAATGCTAATTATATAGATGAAATGTATCAAGCTTGGAAACAAGATCCTTCCTCAGTTCATGTCTCTTGGAATGCTTATTTCAAAAATTTAGATTCAAATAAAGTTGCTCCATCACAAGCTTTTATCCCTCCTCCAACTTTAATCCCATCTCCAACTGATTCAGTTTTACAAGATACTCAAATTGGTTCAAGTTCAAATAATGATGTTATTCTTCATTTAAAAGTTCAATTATTAGTTAGAGCTTATCAAGTTAGAGGTCATCAAAAGGCTAAAATTGATCCTTTAGGTATTTCCTTTGGTGATGATAAAACTAAAAAATTACCAGCTGAATTAACTTTAGAACATTATGGTTTTACTGAAGAAGATTTAAAAAAGAAAATTACTCTTGGTCCAGGTATTTTACCAAGATTTGTAACAAGTGAAAAAGATCAATTAACTTTAGGTGAAATTATATCAATTTGTGAAAAAATTTATTCAAAATCAATTGGTTTTGAATATATTCATATTCCATCAAGAGAAAAATGTGATTGGTTAAGATCAAGAATTGAAATTCCTGTTTCTTATAATTATTCAATTAATGAAAAAAAACAAATTTTAGATCGTTTAGTTTGGGCAACTTCTTTTGAAAGTTTCTTATCAACTAAATTTCCAAATGATAAAAGATTTGGTTTAGAAGGTGCTGAAGCTGTTGTACCTGGTGTTAAATCTTTAATTGATAGAGCTGTTGAATTAGGTGTTGAAGATATTACTATTGGTATGCCACATAGAGGTAGATTAAATATGTTAACAAATGTTGTTAGAAAGCCTGTTGAATCAATTTTATCAGAATTTACTGGTTCAAAAGAAATTGATGAAGGTTCTGGTGATGTTAAATATCATCTTGGTATGAATTTCCAAAGACCAACTACTTCTGGTAAACATGTTAATTTATCATTAGTTGCTAATCCATCACATTTAGAAGCTGAAGATCCTGTTGTTTTAGGTAGAACAAGAGCTATTCAACATTATAAAAATGATGTAGGTACTTTTAGTAAAGCTATTGGTGTTTTATTCCATGGTGATGCTGCTTTTGCTGGTCAAGGTGTTGTTTACGAAACTATGGGTTTTACTCATTTACCAGCTTATGCCACTGGTGGTACCGTTCATGTCATTGTTAATAATCAAATTGGTTTCACAACAGATCCAAGATTTGCTAGATCAACTCCATATCCTTCAGATATTGGTAAATCAATTAATGCACCAATTTTCCATGTTAATGCTGATGATGTTGAAGCTGTTACTTTTGTTTTCCAATTAGCTGCTGAATATAGAGCTAAATTCCATAGTGATGTTATTATTGATGTTGTTGGTTATAGAAAGTATGGTCATAATGAAACTGATCAACCTTCATTTACTCAACCATTAATGTATCAAAAAATCCATAAAAAGAAATCAGTTATTGATATTTATGAATCAAAATTAATTGAAGAAGGTTCATTTACTCAAAAAGAAATTGAGGATCATAAAACTTGGGTTTGGTCAATTTTAGAAGAATCATTTGATAAATCAAAAGATTATAAACCAACTTCAAGAGAATGGTTAACAACACCATGGGAAGGTTTTAAATCACCAAAAGAATTAGCTACAGAAGTTTTACCACATTTACCAACTGCTGTTGATGAAGCAACTTTAAAAGAAATTGGTTCAACTTTATCATCATGGCCAGAAAATTTTGAAGTTCATAAGAATTTAAAAAGAATTTTAGGTCAAAGAAAGAAATCTATTGAATCAGGTGAAGGTATTGATTGGGCAACTGGTGAAGCTTTAGCCTATGGTTCTTTATTATTAGAAGATTATCATGTTAGAGTATCTGGTCAAGATGTTGAAAGAGGTACATTTTCACAACGTCATGCAGTTTTACATGATCAAAAATCTGAAGCTACTTATACACCATTACAACATCTTTCAGAAAAGCAAGCTGCTTTTGATATTTCAAATTCTTCTTTATCAGAATATGGTGTTATGGGTTTTGAATATGGTTATTCATTAACTTCACCAGATGCATTTGTTCAATGGGAAGCTCAATTTGGTGATTTTGCTAATACTGCACAAGTTATTATTGATCAATTTATTGCTGCTGGTGAAAGTAAATGGAAACAAAGATCAGGTTTAGTTTTAACTTTACCTCATGGTTATGATGGTCAAGGTCCTGAACATTCAAGTGGTAGATTAGAAAGATATTTACAATTAACTAATGAAGATCCAAGATTTTTCCCAACTCAAGATAAATTAGATCGTCAACATCAAGATTGTAATTTCCAAGTTGCTTATCCAACTACACCATCAAATCTTTTCCATTTATTTAGAAGACAAATGCATCGTCAATTTAGAAAACCATTAGTTACAATGGTTTCAAAACAATTATTAAGACATCCATTAGCTAGATCACCATTATCAGAATTTACTGGTGAATCACATTTCCAATGGATTATTGAAGATGCTGAATTAGGTAAGACTATTGGTAATCGTGATGAAATTAAACGTATAGTTTTAATGTCTGGTCAAGTCTTTACAGCATTACATAAGAAGCGTCAAACTATTGAAGATAAAGAAACTGCTTTTATTAAGATTGAACAATTACATCCATTCCCATTTGCACAATTACGTGATGCATTAAATAGTTATACTAATTTAGATGAAATTGTATGGTGTCAAGAAGAACCATTAAATATGGGTGCTTGGTCATTTGTTCAACCAAGATTACAAACTGTTTTGAAGGAAACTATTCATAATGATAAAGGTATTAGATATGCTGGTAGAGATCCTTCAGCTTCAGTTGCTGCTGGTTCAAAGGCTATGCATATTGCTGAAGAAAATGCATTCTTAGAAGCTGTCTTTGGTAAATAGAATATTCAATTAACCTTGCTATTATATAGTTTATGAGAGATGAAAAAGACCCTGCAATATTTTATTTATTATAAATTTTAAAAGATTAAATTTAAATTTAAAAGCAAAAAAACTACATTTACTATAAGTTATATACTCCAATTATTATTATACTTTTATATACTACACTTTACTTTACTTTAATATTACAATTTTACATTATACACTAGTAATAACCACTATTGCTACTCACGTAAAAAAAGATTTATTTAACCAGAATAACCTAATTTCTACTACAGCTAACAACTAACTATAAACTACTGGACTCCACACTAACCACCCACTAATACTATACAAGCAACAAACGCCAAAAAAGCAGCAAAACAACACCCAAATCTACCATAACGCGTGTCACCACCAAATAAATTTCCGTTTTTGGATTCGACGACTTTTTCGATTTTCGTTATCAGATTTCAAAATTTAAATCGAAGCTCATCGCATTCAATTTAACTGTTTTAGTTTTAATAATTTTAGATTCACACTTACTTATTTTCTTATTTAAAACAAAAGAACTTCCATTCAATACTTCTAGTTCGATCTGGTATCTATCTAGAAATATCTTACATTCCCTCAAAACATCTGTACACTCACAAACTTGCTGTGTATTATCTGTCACTTTTTTCCCAGTTTTTTATCTCATCCCACAATTGAGCAAACACCCCTTACACTAAAAAGTCGACGTTTTAACAACCTCATCGCTTACTTCAAACTATACATTCAAATACAAAGAAATGACTTCTATAGTACTACAACCTACACAAAGCACATCTACAACTACTGCTGCTACTACTTCAAGTTCTGCATCCTCCACTTCAACAAAGATCTTTTCAAGAACCCCTTCTTCTTGGGATCCACAAGATGATATCCTTCTTCGTCATTTAAAAGAAGAACAAAAATTAGGTTGGAAAGAAATAGCTAGTCACTTCACTCATAGAACTCCAAATGCTTGTCAATTTAGATGGAGAAGATTAAGATCAGGTTCTTTAAAATCTGTTGACAATAGTGCTTCAAGTACAATCAAGAAGACTTCTGCTATTAGTCACACAACTAACACATCCACCACAAAATCATCAACTACAACAACAAAGGCAAAGAACTCAACATCGACATCATCATATACTCCAAGTGTCTCAATAACAATCAACAACACTGCTACCAACGCCACCGTCAAAAAGATGCCAATCATGTATGATGAACACGCTATTGACCCTTGTGATTCAGATGATAGTGAAGAATCTTCAATGTGTTCCTCTATAATGTCATCAAGTATGAATCCTCGCTATTCATCTTCATCCCCATCTCCTCCAATAAGCTGGTCTTCAAGAACTCAAATTAAACAAGATTATCAATATATTGATTCTGCTAATAAAAATATTAATAATAATTGGTCTTATGAAGAAGATGAATTATTAATGAAGAGAAAAGAAAGAAAATTAAGTTTTAATGAAATTAATATTTTATTACCAGGTAAATCTGAAATGTCTATTTGGTCAAGAATCAATAAACTTGAATCTTCTACTCCAAGTTCAAAAAATTCTCGTCGTACTTCACTTTCAACAATTAAACAATCAAATGCTCATCATCATATCCAAAAACCTCATTCAATGAAGTACATGAGATCAAAATCATTATCTGTTTCATCCTCATCATTCCCAAGAACTGCTGTTACTGATCTTTTATACACTGGTAATAACAGTAGTACTAGTAGATTAAGTATTGATATCATTCCAAATTATTCATATTTCAGAAGTTATTCAAATAGTTCTATGGAATCATCAGCAAGATTTGAAGATTTAGATTTATCAAGCAGATCAAACTCTTTGATGTAATCTACTATTACTTATTACTTTTTTTTAAGAAAAAATATTCTCCTTTTTTTGTGTTTCTTTCTATGTCTGTGTGCGTGTGCTATGTTTATATGAGTGTTATATTTCTATATGAGTGAGTGTGCTGCTTTTACTATTTTCTTCTACCCTTTTTTTTACAATTTAAAAACATGTTTTATGATGATGAATCTTTCAAAAGTATATCAAAAAATTTATATCAAAAAAATACCAAAACAAAACCAAAAAAAAAAATTCAAAAAAGAACTATTATCTTTGCTTTTATTTCTCCTTTTCACTTTCTTGTTTTTACCTCTTTATGTATGAATGATTGTTATGAAATCTATAATAAAAAATCTTTAAAATTATTTATGTCTTTTTGTAGTAATTTCCTTTTTGGGACCGAAACCAAAATTTCAAAAAAAACACAAAAAAAAAAAAAATCAAATAAAAAATTTTTAAAACAAAAAGATATAAAATTTAAAAGAAGAAGAAGACGTGTATTTTTGAGAAGAATAATGTCGGTGAGAAGTTCAATCAAGTCGTTATTGACGACTTTTTATATGTTTCTTATAATTTTAACGATTCCAATATCGTTTCAAATTGGTGGTGTTGATTGTGGTTTAACTTTTACAAATATTTTATTCTTATTATATTTTGTATTAACTTTATTAAAATTATTAATTCCAAAGAATTATTTAATTAAATTTATGTTTTATCTTCAACATTTATTAATTCCTTCAATATTAACTTATGTTTTATCAATATTTAATAATAAAAATCATTTACAAGAAGAAATTTTAAAAAATTCAATAATATGGAGATTTTTTATAAATCCTTGGAAATTATTTATAATTAATTCAACTCCAATGTTTACAATGTTAGAAGGTCTTTGTACAATTTTAGCTATTCAATCAATTGGTAAAACTTTTAATTATTTAAAAACTAAAAAGGGAGAAAATTTATGGACTATAATAAGTCTTTTATTAAGTGGAATAATAATAACAACTTCACTTTTATTTCTTTATAAAATTTATAATATTGAAGATTTACAAATCAGTTTAATATCTGCTTCTTTAATTGGTTGTATCTTAACTTTTGTTTCAATATTAGGTATTTATGGTATTGTATCACAATTTGGTTCAACTATTGAAAGTTCATTATTATTTGCTTATATTATTAGATGTATTTATGAAACTTTCCCTGAATTATCAAATATAACAAATAGAGAAATTAGTCAATTAATAAGTTTTACAAATGAAATAACTTTGATTAATACAAATAAAATTATTGATTTAAATAAATTAATTCAATTAATTCCATCATCATTTTATACAATTTTAGAATTTTTAATTATTTTATCAACAAAAATTTTAAAATTAAATTTATTAATTAATTTAGCTTATAGAATTGGTGTATTTTATTCTGCAACAAGAATAATACCTGCTTTAAAGAATAATAATGATTTAAAATTAACAAATTCAATGAGATTAATTTATACTTTTAGTCCTTGTATTATAATATGTGTTTATTGTCATTTAATGATGCTTTATTATTCAAATGAATTAGAAAAAGATTTATGTATATGGCAATGTTGGAATGATGCTGTTGATATGAGAGTATATGTTCATCCATGGCAATTTTGGAATTGGATTAATATGTTTACTACTCTAATGATTTATTTCATGGAATTAATTACCGGTGATGGTAATTTAGCCTAATGACATTTTTGCATACATTTATTATATTCTGATTTCTTAATGACTAGTGTTTTTCTTTTATGATGGTAATGTTATAAATAATTTGATTTAATTTAATATTTAATTAATGGGCTGGTGTTTTTTTCATTTTTCTTTTGTTTGTTTGGTTTTTTTATAAGTGGCATTATATACAGATTTTAAAAATATTTTATGATATAATGGGAAATTATAACGTATATTATGAAGTTCTTGAGATAACTTTTTATCAAGACTATATAATACCTAATAAATATTCTTTAATTTAATTTTTACAGTAGAGAAAAGTAACATTAATGCAAAATTTATGCCATCTATTATTTTTTTTCTTAAAAGTAATATTTATACAAAATGATTTATCTAAATTCATAAAACTCATTTGAACCATGTGTTAAAAGAGGTGCTCTCTTACTTCCCACTATTCTTTCTAAACTTAATGCATCCCATTTACTATATAAGATTCTAACACTTGAAATATCAAAATCTGCAATACCTTCATAAACTGATCTACCAATTGAACTAACAATTTCATTATAGAAAATTGGATTATTTGGTGGTGAATACATTAAAATATTTTTAACACCTTTTAATTCAAATCTTCTATAATGATGTAATCTCTCTGTATAAATTAAAATTTTTCTTTTACCAGATTGAAATAAAGCTCTTGATCTTGTTAAATCTGATTGTTTTGAATATTCATTAACATCACAAAACATGATTGATGTCTTTTCTTTTAAATAATTTTTAACTCTAAGGAAATCAATATAATTTGGAATATATAATAATAAACCATCTTCATAATTTGTTGATTTTGTTAATGTTGGTACTATAACTGATTTAAAATGATTAAATCTTTCATCTGGTTCATTCATTGGTGAAGTTGAATCAAATCTTCTAAATATTTGTTTAATTTTAAGACCAATTGAATTTATTGAACTTTCTTCATCTTTAATAAATTTTCTAAATCTATATTTACCAAAAATATTATTTGATCTTGATGTAATTAAATTATTAATATTTGGTGTTAAATATTCTGCAAAGATTAAACTTTGTCTAAAAAATTGTGATTGATCATTAATATTCCACATTCTAACTCTACTAAAATCTGTATCATGTAATTCTTTTGGAATTTTATTTACATGTTTTAATACTGTCATAACATGATCCCAATTTTGTAATTCAATAGAATTTGATTGATCAACAATTAAAATTTCAATAGAACTTAAAAAATCTTCTTGTCTTTTCTTTTTATCTGGATTTTCTAAAATTAATTGTAAACCAATTGGTGAAGCAATAATAATATCACATTGGAAAAATGATGAATATAATTTAAAAGATTTTCTTGTTAATTTTAAACCAATACAGAAAAAATCATTAGTATTACCTTGAAATAAATATTGGAAATCTTTTGGTTTACCATTATCACTTTCATTTTTAGCAATATCATTAAATTGATCTTTAAATTTTTTAAAGTTTTCAACTTGTTCTAAACAACTTAATTTAATTAATTCTTGAACTAAATTATAACAATGTTGTCTAGTTGGTAATAAAATTAAAACTTTTGGTCTTGTAAAACCTTGATCTCTAAATTCTTTTTCTTCATCAACTTTCATTTCACCTGATTTAATTTTTTCAGATTGTGTTCTTAATTTATCATTATTTTTAAGGATTTTATCTCTAATTTTAAAAATATGATTTAAAACATGTAATGAATAATATTTTCTATAATTTTCAATATTCTTATAATTTTGATATGGTAATAAAACATCTTTATATTGGAAAATTGGATCAACTAATAATTTTTGGAAATCAATAGATTTTTCATCTTCACTTTTATCTTCTTTATTAAAAGTTTCATTAAATTTATTTAATAATTTTTGTTTAATGTTATATTCTTCAAGTTTTGAATCATTTGGTTTTAAATCAAGATATTTTTTTGATTCTTTATAAGCTGGAACTGATGATATAGCAGAATATCCTGATGTTTTATATTCAGTCTTTTTATTAACCCAACGTTCCTTTGCTTCAACTGATTTGATTGATTCTTCATAATATTGTTCATTTGTATTGATGAAATGGTATTCAAATGGATCTGAAATATCTTCATCTTCATCTTCTGATAGAGGTTCAGATTCATCTTCTGAATCATCCTTGGAATTTTGAACAACACCTGCAACATGATCTTCTTCTTCTTCAGCTTCAGCTTCTGATTCTTCATTTTGTTCAACATCTTCCTCTAGTTCTTCTTCGTCTTCTTCTTCTTCATCTTCTTCATTTAAATCTTTTTCAGCTTTAAATAATCCTAATAATGCTTCATATGCTTTACCTTTTAAATCTTCAGCTTCATTATTATCAGCTTCACCTTCTGAATCACTGTCTGAACCTTCAACATTACCATTTATTTCATCACCACTTAGATCTTCATCATCTCTATGTTTATCAGGTCTTCTTGCATTTCTAGTAACATTTCTATATTCTGTTCTACCTCTGTTACTCTTTGGCTTTTTGGAACCAGCAGAGTAGTTCTTAGATTTATCTTTACCTGAGTGATCTTTAGTAGATGAATAAGATCTCTTTTTGGCAAACATTGATGCTTTAATTTGTTAATGTTGTTTGTTTAAATGTGGTTATTTATTGTATGTAAAATTTTTTTTGTATGTGACATTTTTTTGTAGCTCATCTCATCTTATAAAATTGAGTAAAAATGACAACTACAATAATATTAGAAAGGTTTATGAACTCACTGAAACTAGAATAACATTAATAAATCTATTAAATTCAATAATATCCTGAAACAATCTCTAAAATATCAACAATATTACCTTAAAATTGAAATTTATATCTTTTTAGTGAAATTTATAGCAAAAGTCACGTGACGAAATTTACAATTTTACAAAAATCTCAAAATTTGCCACCAAAAAAATCAATTCAACAAACAAACGTTATAATCAAATAAACTAAAACAAAAATCATATACAATTGAAGATGGATCACGATCCTTTTAAATGGGGTAGACCTGACGATGCCCACTATGGTAAATACAACACTCAAATAGCCAACGCTATGCCTAAAATGAACACCCAACAACCTATCATTACTGGTACATCTGTAATCTCAATGCAATTTAATGGTGGTGTAGTATTGGCAGCTGATAACTTAGGTTCATATGGTTCATTGGCTAGATTCACCAACATTGAAAGATTGGTTACTGTTGGTAAACATTGTTGTGTTGGTATGTCTGGTGATATTTCAGATTTACAATATTTACAACGTGTATTAGATGATTTAGAAATTGAATCTAATTATGATAATGAAATCTTATATCCTGAAAATGTTTATGAATATTTATCAAAAATTATGTATTCAAGAAGATCTAAAATGGATCCACTATGGAATTCTATAATTGTTGGTGGTTTAGATATAAAAGGTCAACCATTCTTAAAATATGTTGATTTATTAGGTGTTACTTATTCATCAGAAACTTTAGCTACTGGTTTTGGTGCATACTTAGCTGTTCCATTATTAAGAAAAGTCATTGACCACCCAAGTGATGTTGTTAATGTCGATGAAGATAAAGCTGTCAGTACAATTAAGGAATGTATGAGAGTATTGTTCTACAGAGATGCTAGATCATTAGATAAATTTTCTTTAGTTGTTGTTACTAAAGATGGTATCAAATTTGAAAAAGGTTTAAATACAAAAGAAGAACAAAGTTGGAGATTTGCCAAAGATATTAAAGGTTATGGTACTCAAAAAGTTTAGAATCTTTTTGAATTTCTAATCATCATTGTATATTAAATATTTAATCGTAACGTTTCATACATGTCACAATTTTTTTCTGGAATTATAGTTTTGTAGTTTTGTAAATTAATACTTTATAAAGAAATTTGCAAAAATTAATTAAATTGTTTATTAAAGATTATATTAAGAAACTATTATGAAGGGAATAACTAGAAATATATACAATTTAAAACATATTGACCATGTATGTAAAATTGATAGTAAAAAGGGGAGGAATATTATAACAAACGAGTTAATTGATATACCTATTAAGTAATCATTAAAGGAAAGGGTATTAATCATTAGTGTGATAATAGGAAGTATAATTGATATACTTCATGCATAATAATGTATTTTTTATATTTTATTTGTAAAGTTTTTGAATCAAAAAAATTTCTTAATTTAAGACAAAAGCATATTTAGATTTAGCTCTAATTTTCTTACCATAGATAAAGAATAAGAATGGAACAGGAATTAAAACTGAAGCAACACAACCTAGTAATAAACCAGCCCAGTTAACACCCATATTATGGAACATTTGAACAGCGAATAATGGGAAAGCACAAGCAAAACCTGATCTTAAGAATGTATTAGCAGCAATGGCAGAAGCAGCAAAAATTAAATATGAATCAATGATATAGTTAATTGAAGGATTAAAAATTGTGATTAAACCAAAACCAGTGAAAATACCAGCAGCTGTTGGTGCCATCCAATGAACTTTATCAGGATAATTACCAGTCCAAGTAAACCAGAATAAACCAATTGGGAAAGCAATTGAACCAGCAAACATAACATATAATCTTGCTTCTGGAACTGGTTTACCATTGTTTTCTTTTAATTTCTTCTTATATGTTCTATCACCCAACATACAAGATAAACCACCAATAAACATACCAATAACTAATGAAAGATATGGCAATTCAGAAACACCACCAGTCATACCATAACCTTCAACAAAGACAATTGGATAAGCTTCCAATAATAAGTATAAAATACCATAGATGAAAGCATTATAGATTGAAATTAATAATAAAATTGGTTCTCTAACTAACATAACAATTGGTCTTGTTAAATTTTTTTCAACAATATCTTTTAAACTTAAAGAAAATTCATCATGAGGAGCATGAATTAACCAATTACCTGTTCTTCTTTTAATTTCTTTAGCTTTGTTAACTAAGATGATTGGATGATGAGTTTCTTCAAAGAAAACAGCTGTTAATAGTAAAGCAGCACCTGCCATAATACCAGTTAAATATTCAGTCCATCTCCAACCTAAGTAAGAGTATCTAATGAAAGCACCAACAACTGGAGCCAATAGAGGCATACAGAAGACCATCATTGAGAAAATTGTGATGGCAGTACCTCTTGTTTCATTACCAAACAAATCAGCAAAGGCAGCTGGGACAACGACTAATGGAGCAGCACCAACCATACCACTAAAAGCTCTACAAAGCATAATAGTTTGTAAATTTTCTGCAGTTGCAACACCAAATTGTAAACAAACGAAACCAAAACATGAGACTAATAAAACAATTTTTCTACCAAATAATTCTGATAATGGAGCATAAATAACAGGACCTGTAGCAAAACCTAAGACGTATAAAGAAATTGTTAAAAGAGCTACTGTTTCACCAACATGATATATTTCAACAATATCGACAACAGCAGATGAAAAGATAGAAGAACCCCAAGCAACACAAGCAGTATTGAAACCAATAATGGCACAGTTGAAGATTTTCTTTTTGACAGACCAGTTATGAGGATGTAAAGGATCATCAGGACCATTGAAAGAAACAGTATATTCTTCAGGATCAGGACAGAAAGTTGGAAGTTTTTTGTCTAAACCCATTGGAGGTATTGGTGAAGTATCATTATCAATTTCATGTTGAACAGATTCATTATTTGTTAAAGCTCTTGATAAATCTCTTACAGCATCAGTTCTTGATTCAATTCTTGAAACTTGATCAGGTGCGACATCGTTTAAACCTGCTTCAACATCAAATTGTTGTGGTAAATCTGCTGAGGATCTTGAAGATGATGAAGAAGATGATGAATCAGGTGTGTTACCATCAGCATTTTCACTATTGAGTTGAGCTTCTTTTGAAACGTCTGGTACAGTTTCCGCAGCTGTTATACCAGATGAGTCTAAATTGTTATTTGAATTCACACTAGAGGTCATTCTTAATGTTATTATTTTTTATAGGCCTTAATTAGCAGTTACAATAATGAGATATGAAGTTGTGTGTAGAATAAGTTGGAAAGTGGAGGCAATAAATAGTAGAAGAAGATAGCAACAGTATTAATATGAATATCTGATTACTAAAAGATGGAAACAAATTTGAAATTGTTGGAATAAATTTTTCTTTTATTGGATTTTTTTTTTTTATTTTCCATTGTTTTCTTTTTTAACATTTGTAATCGAAATAGGAAAGAGGATGTGGTAACTATAACGTTTAATATCTCGAGTAATAATAATGGAATAGATATAGGAACAACTGGATTATTTAGAGCGAGTATGACACAGTATATTCCATAAAATTCCGTGGGAATATAACCTTGATAACAACCTTCCCAGCAGTGTTCCAGTAAGATGATTGACTCACTGGTGTTACCGGTCCGGAAACGGAAAGCTTAATTTGTTTCCGTAGCCACTAAGCTGGATATCGAAGGGAAGGTGTAAATTTTTCTATTAGTAAGTAGTAACCATTATTTATTGGGCAGTTATCAACGTTAATACCGGGCAAGGGATTGTGGAAATGGTGGTGATGGTGATATAAATAACATCTGTAACTACTTCATCTACTACTAACTACGTTTCCAAAAGTAATTAATAAAAAATAGATTTGATATAAAATTGTATTCATTGTTTGGAAATTTATTTAACAATCGTATTTGTGTTTTTTCTTGGTCCTCAAATTAAAGTGAAAAACTGCAAAGTACAAAACCCCAAATTTATCGCTGGAACTCTGGTGAATGAATTAGTAATAGGGGAAGAATACAAATGAAGAATTCCTTTAGATCTATTCATGCTTTGTTCCTCAGAAGCTCTGCTTTCTCTCATTATTCTGTGTTTTGTATAGCTAATTATTAGGTTGACGGAAGAATGAAGTATCAAAATTTAATAATTTTACATAATAAGAGTAGAAGATCCAAACATGATTAATTTTGAATACTAGTATACAATAAAATATGTCCCTTAAACCCTTATATATCTGAGTATTTGAGTAAATTGTGCTATTTTTGTTTACTTTAAAGTTAAAAAGCAATCTGAACTAATCTAAATGTTCTAAATCTTTACCTTTTAAATAATCAAATACAGGTTTTAAACCAAATTTCTTAATAAAACAGAATTCAACAAACCAACCTGGGAACCAACCTGTTAAGAAAGAACCTAAAGTAATATATGAACCTAAATAAATATCTATTGGATCTCTTCTACTTTCAATATGTGAAACAACATCATGAGCATAATCATCTGCACTCATTGGTGTATTATTAGCAGCCATTTGTTGACGATATTCAAAAGCATCTCTACCTGCTTTAAAACTACCATATATTGAACCAGTTGGTAATGGACGATCATCAGCAATATTTGTTTTAACCCCACCTGTAACAACGTTAATAACACGGACACCAAATGGTCTCATTTCTAAATGAAGGCAACGAGCATATTGATGAATAGCTGCCTTTGTTGAACAATAAACTGATGAAAATGGGAATGGACTTAGACCAGCTAATGATCCTGTAAATAGAATTGTACCTTTAGCTTTAATTAAAAATTTAATTAATTCTTTAGTTAAATTCATTGGTGCAATAACATTAACTTTAAAAGCATGTTCAATAACATCATTTGTTAAATCAATAGCTGGGAAAGTACATGATTGACCAGCATTATTGTATAAAATATCTAATTTACCATCTTTTAATTCATTTGTTAAATATACTTTCAATTGAGCAATTGATTCTTGTGATGTAACATCTAATTGAACTGGAATAATATCTTTACTAAATTCTTTTAATGATTCCATTGGTTCTAATCTTCTAGCACATGCATAGACTTTATAACCCTTTCTAGAGAGCTCTTTGGAAAGAGCATACCCAATACCTGATGAAGCACCAGTGACCAATGCTATCTTTTGTCTTGTTGTTAAATCAGACATGTTTTCAGTTTCTTGTTTTGTTTGAAGTTTGAATGTCAATTGAAGAGTTTGAGATTTCCAAAAAAGTATCAATTGTTCAGATTATACAGAATGACAATTAGTGAATAATAGTATCAATACAATTTGATTTAACTGATCCTGATAGAGATTAATTTGGATTTGTTTATTTTTGTTGTATTTTTCCTTTTTGATTTTTTATATGGTGTTTTTTTTTGTTGATCAAAATTCAAAAAATTTTTATGTTGATAATTAGTTTTCCTAAATAAGTAGATGAGGTTCTAACATCAAAGTTTTACAGTTAACTGTTAGTTGGCTTATAACAAATGAAAGTTATAAAATCTACAAAATTATAGTTAAACAAAACAAAGTAATATATTGATAAAAAATAATATAAACTTTTTCTTTTTCTTTTTTCTTCTAAAAAAACAGGAGCTAAAATATAAATAAAAACAAAAAAAATAAAACAAAATGATATAGTCAATAATAGTCAATAATAATAATAGTCAATGATATAAAAAATTTATGATATCCTAATTAATAGGTTCATAATTTATCTAAAAAAATAAAAGTACATAAATGGAAGTAAAAAAAAATTCATAATGTACAAAAAAAAGTTCAATAATGACGATGATGAGGATGAGTATGATGACAATGATGATAATAATAAAAAAACAGTAATAATGATAATAAAATAAAATGATGATAGAAAAAAGTTAAATGGAAGTGATTTTTAGGGTTTAGATAATTTTTCTTTCTTAGATAGTGAAGACTTAGTTGTATAAAACATAGTTAGCAGCACCATTAGTGACACCAACAGTACAACCATCAGTACCATCACCGTTATAAGTACCATCTTCGTAATAACAACTACCACTAACAGTTGAACCATCTCTAGCGACAATCTTAACGTTAAAGTTAGCAGCATCATAGTTATTTGGATTTGGAATTAATGATAAGTATGCAATACCATTAATATAACCAGCACCAAAGTTTAATGGAGCCCAATTACCTAAACCTGAACCTGAAGTACCCCAAATACAACCATCTTCCCAAGAAATACCGGCATTGTTAACATAATATTGAGCAGAAGTTGCTTGACCTTCCCATTGGTAATAAGTTGATTCATCAACAGTTGTTAAAATTTCAGTTTTACCTGATTCAACATAAACTGGGATAACCATATTTTCAGTACCTGGATAATCGGTACGACAAATAGCAACAGCTTCATCAATTTCACTAACAATGTAAGCTGATTCTTGACCCCATTCACATAAGTAATCAGTATCAGTGTTGGATCTGTATAAGTAACCACTCTTACAGTATAAACCACCAACGGAGACACCACTACTTGGTTGAGAATCTGGCCATTGAGTCTTTGACATACCTGGTTCACAAGCGTATGAACAATAGGAATCATCTTCACAAGAACCACCAGTTGATGAATCACTTGGATGGTAGATACCAGACCAACCACCAAAACCTAAATTGGATAATGAAATAACACCAGCACCAACGATTGAATCAAAATCTGAACATGCAATAGTACCATCTTCGAATTTTGTAGTTGGATCGGAATAAGCTGATAAATCACCAAAGATACCACCTGAACCATTTGATGGACCACTTGAAGAAGATGATGATGAAGTTTCAGAAGATTCTGATGAAGAGGTAGTTGTAGCTGAATCTTCTTTTGAAGCTGATGATGAAGTAGTAGCAGCCTTTGATGATGAAGAAGTAGTGGTTTGAGCAGCTCTGTCAACTTGAGATAAAGTATCATCATCATCTGAAGAAGAAGAACTAGTGGCTTCAGCAGCAGTTGATGAAGTAGTTGGAGTTGAAGTGGTACTTTGAGCAACAGTGTGACCTTCACCATCGACAGTGATGGTTGAGGTAACGTATTCAACAGCAACAGCTCTTTTATGTTTATGATGAACATGTCTAGTAGTTGAACAATCTTCACTGCTGTCATCACGTTTCATTAAGTTAACATGTTGATGTTGTGGAGCAGCCATAGCAGTGGCAATTAAAGTAGCATAAGTAGCTATAAAAGCATTAGTAAATTTCATCTTTTATATCGATTTCTCTAATGGTTCTAAATTAATAACTTGTTAGTATCATTGATTTGATGATGGTAAAAGATCACAAATAAGAAAAGGATCAGAAATCAGAAATTCCAGTAAAGAAGAAGGAGTTGAATAGTTCAGTAAAACATAAAAACCTTTTAAACCTTTCACCTATGGAATTTGCTTATACAAATTGTCTCTCTTTAACCTTTTTTTTCACACTGACGCGAACCTTTCAAAAATTATTGGTATCCATGACAACAAGCATACATTTTTATTTATAAATTACCCAAATAGGAAATTCACCGGTGACAATTTTTTTTCTTTCTGCCCTACTGAAACTGATGATGAAGATGATGATGATGAGTTTGATTACAAGGTTCAAAGTGATGATGATATTAGGTTTTAATACTGTAACTTAACTTGTATAAATACACTGAAATGACATAAGCCTCTGAGTTTCTTTTCTAATGTGTGGTTTGTTAAAAAGTAGTTTTTGCTTTTTTTTTTTGAATTTTTGGAGTTTTTTTTGAAAAGGCTGGTCGATAAAAAAGAAAACAGAAACGAGTGTAAATGATGATATATGAATGCTGTACTTATGATACTTGGGATACAACTATTGGTAACTTATTGTACTGGATGGACTGAATACCTGATCCTTTTTTTTGTGAGAGAAAACACGTAGTTTTTGTTGAATACATACCTTTTTAAAATTGTAGTGAGATCTTGAAACTGAAGTAAAACTATCAAAAAATTGGTCTTTTCTATTTGAATTTCTTTGAGAATAAATGAATATATTGGAAGAGTGCTGTCTGTAGTAATAGAAGGAGTGTAAAACAGTTGGAAGACAGAAGACTTTAGCAATAGATTTTATAAGTGTATTTCAAAAAGTTTTAAAAAGTTTTTTTTGTTTTTGTTTTTGTTTAAATTTTAGTTTAATAATTTTTTGGATCTTTCTCTTTTTTATAAAAACAATTGGTGGTTGGCAGAATTAATTTTGCTGGTTGAGAAGATTAGTAGTAGTGGTGATTGTGGTTGGTGGTTGGCATGGTGCTCAAGTGATCTGTTCTATTGTTGGATTGTGTGCTGTTGATCTATATACCCCATACCCCCAACTTTCATTATTCTCTTGTTCTCATCCTTGTTCTCTGCGTTTTCTATGTGTTGATTGCAATTGTATTACCTTTAACTAAGGGTAATTAAAGTCTGCTATACTTAACACTAAAATGCTCGAAAAAGAATATGTTATTGTAGAGAAGATGGGTTAATATTAGTATCTATAATTATAAAAATACTTAATACAGAGCAATATTTAGAATAATCTCCAAATTAGTCTCTCTTTAACTCCAAAATTACCTCCAGTTTATTCCTTACACCTTTTAAACTCCTTCTTTATCGAGTGAAGAGATAGAAATACGAGACTAAAAAAAGCTAACTAATACACATGAATTTATCTTTATTCCTCTAATACAATTTACTACAATGAATATGAATTACAAACCACACAACCACAAATTAACATAACAATATCACATTTTCTACAAGTAAGGCACCTCTCACATTTCTAAGTTTATCTCATAGAAAATTACAAGAATTCCATATAAAAAAATCTTAAAAAAAATTTAATAATTTATGAAACCTTACAAGAAGACCTTATATCTTTTTCATTCTTTTTTTCTAAAACAATAAAAACCACCAAATTACAATACTAAGGGGTAAACCACATCAACTCATTCATAAACCAGGTCAAAGAACAAACAATCTTTTGAAGTAGAAGAAAACAATCTCTCCTAATAATTTGTTTTTATCTGGTCTTAAATGAGTTCCTCAAACTCACAACAAAACCTTCACCCTCAACCTATAGAGAAGAGGAATACCATATCATCAACCATTAATTCGAACCAAAGTACTGGTACTAGTTCGAAAAATGATCATACTCCAATTATAAGGTCTCATAAAAGGCATAAATCGATGGATGAACAAGAACTTACTTCAAGTCTAAATACATCTAATAATAGTCATAGTTATCATCATATAAGATCCAATTCAAGATCTCCAATTAGAAAACAACCCCCTTTAATAACGTCAACACTACTAGAGTCTGATGAAGATGAATTAAAGAGAAAACAGAAACAAGAACCAAGTTCAAATCCAAATCCAACTACTTCTTCAGGTACTGAAAAATCTAGAAAAATTTTAGCTGAATTATTAGGTCTTGATGATTTAAATGATTGGGGATATAATGATGAAATATTAAAAACTTGTCTTGAATTAAAGTTAGAAAGAGAAAGAACAAAGAAACAATATTATAAATTAAATCTTGTTCAAAACATGTTAGAGTTAGTAAAATTATCAACAAGTTTAAATATACCTAGTCATCTAATCCCATTATTCTTTAGTGGTTCAATGGATGAAAGTAATAGAGAATACATTGAAACAATATTGAGGAATTTAGCTCAACAACAACAATTTACACAACAACAACCACCACCTCAACCTCAACAACAACAACAGTTTGAATTCCATCATTATCAAACACCTGAAGGTGAAAGAAGAAAAAAATCTGAATCTCAACAACAGAATCAACCACAAAATCAAAATAAATCACAAGCTCAACCTATACCACAGCAACAAACTCCTAGCAAACAAATTCATAGAAGAAATCAATCAGAAGCAAATGTTTCACAATTACGTAACATTTTTGAAGCTAACATCAATAGAAATAACCAACAACCTTTAAAACCATCACTGCATAGATTCCAAACTCAACAACAACCTATACAACAACAACACATTGTTCAACAGCAACAACAAACGCATATTCAAAGACAACCTTCTCATCATCAACAAACTCAACAACTTCATCTTCAACCACAATTAGCATCACCATATTATCCAAGTAATAGAGATTTAAATAGACCTCTTTATCAAATACCTATTCCTCCACTTTTACAAAATCCACCATCACCAGCTCATAACCATCCACATCAAGTAATCGGATCAAATAATTCAAATCAAAATGCTTTTATGCAAAATAATTCACCATTTCAATTTCCTTTACGTCCAAATAATCCACAAATTCAAACTCATACATCACCTTCAAATACTTCAATAGTATCCAATAATTCTAGCACAAATGCTACATCCATTAATTATCATCAACAACAACAGATGAATTCATCTCCCATAAAGAAAGTTGTAAAGAATGATGTCAGTTTCCTAATATCAACACCAAATAATCCACCAAAATAAAATAAAATTATAAATATGGATTTTTCTTTTTCCTTCTTAATTGTTTTAAAATAGATCCTTTTTTATTAATTATGATACCCTCAAAACATTAATATATTTAACTAAAAAACTTATATATATATACCCCTAATATACCCACCACTTCATATTGCTATTATTTATACATTATAAGATCTTTAGATTTTATATGGTCTCAATTATTATACCCACAAAAATATTTATTTCTATATCTTTTTTAAAAAAACTAGATATTTATATATTCAACTTGTTCAATTAATTATGAAGTTATGATTTTATGTTTTACTATATCATTGTAGTTACGTTAAAAAAATTATGAGCAAAATATCAACATTGTATAAATATAAATATAAACATTAAATTATATTATTATTAATAATAGCAAATAACAAAAATTATGAAAATAGAAATAAAGGAAAAAAGGAGAAACAAAGTTTTGTTTTCTATAAATATATAGATATGGGAAAGTAGAATATTGATTTTCATGATTTATTATTATTGTTTGTTTTGCTGTGCTTTTTTAAAATTTGTTTTAACAACAGTTTTTGATTATTTCAAAACCTTCAAAGACTGTTGAGTTTTTCCCTAATATAATAAATAAGGAAACTGAAAATATTTCACTGAATCAGTTTCTGAAATTAACACTATTATATTGCTTTCATGAAAATGGAAAGAAAAATAAATTTAAAACAATTAGAAAAACAAAGATCCATGAAATAAATTATTGAGAAGCACATTGAACACCATCACCTTGGCTTTCATCATCAGAATCGTCATTGTAAGCACCTCTTCTTCTTGAACCGTGACTTGGTGTATATTCAGCTAATGTGACTTCATCAACTATAGCATCTTTTGGTACTTCTGGTTGATCTCTTCTCTTTGGTAAGATTTCTTCTAATTTCTTTAAGTTTTCTTCAGATGTGAAATTGTTTTCTGGGAATTTGATTGTGAATTTAATAATTAAGTTACCATATCCACTACCTTTGTAGATTGGCATACCTTTACCTTCAACGACTTTAATGGCATCTGGTTTAATGATTTCACCAGGTATGATAACAACCTTTAGATAATCACCGTTAACATGTTTTATAACTAATTCACCACCAGCTAAAGCAGTTAATAAATCAATTTCAGCATTATAGATTAAATCATCATCATGTCTACCAAAGATAGCATGTTCTTTTTCTTGAATAATGAAAACAACATCACCTGGAACAACACCTGGAGTTTGATCACCTTCACCTTTGAATGCAATTCTTTGACCATCCTTCATACCTGGTTCAATATGGACTTGTAAAATCTTTCTTTCTGAAGCTGTCTTTTTACCGTTACAAGATGTACATCTGTTCTTTGGTTCAACAATATCACCAGTACCTGAACAAACATCACATTGAGTTTGGAATCTTTGAATCATTGGGCCCATTTGTCTAGTAACGAATTTAACACCTTGACCATTACAAGAAGTACATTTCTTAACATCTTTACCACCTTTACCATCACATGATTTACATAAGATAGTTTTGTTTAAAGCTAATTTAGCAGTTCTACCTTTATATAATTCTTCTAAAGTAGCACCGATTGAATGTTTGATATCAGCACCTCTCTTTGGACCTCTTTGTTGTTGTTGACCACCAAACATACCACCACCAAAGAATTGACTGAATAGATCATCACCCATTCCACCCATACCACCCATTCCACCACCGGATAGACCTTCTTCACCATATTGATCATATATACCTCTCTTTTGAGAATCACTTAAAACTTCATATGCTGCACTAATTTCTTTAAACTTTTCAGCAGCTTCTTCACTTGGATTCTTATCAGGATGGAATTTTAAAGCAGCTTTTCTGTAACCCTTTTTGATTTCAACTTCAGTAGCGGTATGACTAACACCTAATAATTCATAAAATTTAGTTTCTTTAACCATTTTTTATTGATTTTTTCTTTGATTTTGATTTCTAATATAATAAATAAAATTGATGATAAAAAGTTCTTAATAAATCACACACAAAGACGATTAATTTTTTACTTTTATTAAATTTATAATTTCTTTAAAGATATAAACTTTGTTTAACTTTGGAATCAAAGAGTTTAATTATTATTATATTGAATTTTAAATTTATCAACGTCTTCAACAGAAGAAATTTTTTTCTAGTTTTTTCTATCAGAATTTTTTTTTTCGTGGAAATTTCTTTTGTCCGCATTGGGTAATTTTTTTGGAAGGGGGACACATCAAAGTTAACGCTAAACGTTTTCTAGTTATTGTTTAAAGCATTAGATGATATATAGGATTTGGTTTGTTGCAGTTATAGTGTACTACTGATTCTTGTTTAAATACTAAACATTGATTAGACCTTCTAATCCCTGAAAATAGCCATATACTCTTGTTTCTGTTGCTGGTATATTGTCGGACTTGGTTCCTTGAAGAGATTGCCACAAAACCAAACTTTGGAATAATCAATCGTCTTTGTGGTCTTTCAATACGATAATGTTATCGAAAAATTGCTCAAGGTTTAACGCAGTTCGAGATATCCTATCCATTATTAATGTTCTATGATTCATAGTCCTGCTTATCGTGTATGCTAAGCTTAATATGGAACTAGTAAGAATTTATGACGCGTTTGGCGCTAGTGAAGTTTTAATTATGACTTTGAATTAAACTTCTTATTTGCAGGTATTATAAGAAATAATATGTCTTACCTATAGATCAGCAAATTAAAAACTCGAGTTATTGTAATTGTGATCTTCAGATATGAGATAGGTACTTGCCAAACCAGAAGTAATGAATATTTCATCATCAAAAAGTTTAATGTTTAAGTTGGAAACAGTACCATAAATATTCAAGTAGTATCAATCTAATAAATTAATCATTACTTATAGTGTCTTTGTTTTAATTTTCCAAGATAATAGTAGTTACACAAATCTGAAAAGTTATTTAATTTGTCTTTGTGTTCTCTATAAATTTGCAAACCACATCTTCTATCAATTTGTTGAGCAATTGAAAGATACTATAATGAAGGTCTTTCTTCACTATATTTTAGAACGAAATAATTGTAGTGAATATTACCTATATATATCTCATCTATTTGGCTTCACATTATACATAACGTGTTCATTTGAGTGAACTACAGTTAATGTTTTGTTAATTTATTGTCATCTACTTCTTTGCTTTGATAAATATTGAATTCACCAAAATCTACTAAGAGTTTTGAATTTATATATTGGAAATATTCCAGTATTCCTAGTAGTAATAAGTATACAATGCGAGCTTTCACTATTACCTCTGAATCTCTATTTAAATAACAAACTTCAAAGAAAGAAGGAAGAGCCCTATTTTATAAAATTATCACGTGCCATCCGATCACCATAGTTTTTTTTTTTTTTTCAACGACTCAAGAAAAAATTTTCACTTCAAAACTTTTTCACTTTTATTCCAACTTAATTTAACAACAAGAATCAAAACTCTACTATTACAAACTATTAAAGATGAAGTACATTAAGACAGAACAAAACTTAGATATTCCAGCTGGTGTCTCAGTCCAAATTAAAGCTCGTTTCATTACTGTTACTGGTCCAAGAGGTACTTTAACTAAAGATTTAAAGCATATTGATGTTACTTTCCAAAAAGTTAGTGCTTCTTTAATCAAAATTATTGTTCACAATGGTGATAGAAAACATGTTGCTAGTTTAAGAACTGTTAAATCTTTAATTGCTAACTTAATCACCGGTGTTACTAAAGGTTACAAGTATAAATTAAGATACGTTTATGCGCATTTCCCAATCAATGTCAACACTATTGACAAGGATGGTTCAAAATTCATTGAAATCAGAAACTTCTTAGGTGACAAAAACGTTAGATTAGTTAAAGTTAGAGAAGGTGTTGAAGTTGAATTCTCTGCTAACCAAAAGGATGAAATTGTTTTATCTGGTAACTCTGTTGAAGATGTTTCACAAACTGCTGCTGATGTTCAACAAATTTGTAGAGTTAGAAACAAAGATATCAGAAAGTTCTTAGATGGTATCTATGTTAGTGAAAAAGGTAACATTGTTGAAGAAGCTTAAGTTTCTTAAAAAGTTTTAACTCATTTTATGGATTGTTTTTTATTGGATTTTATTTGCTGTCTTATTAGTTTTTTTGTATATTCCCCCATTTTCTTTCAAAATTTCCTCTCTTTTTAAGAAGGTTTTTTGAAGAATAGATGAATCATTATAGTGCTTATGAAAATAAAGAGCCACCAATGATTTACGTCAAACTCTTTGTAGTCTTCATCAATTATATTCATTATTTTTGATTGTTGAAATTTGTTTTTATGGATTTTTATTGAAAGTTCTTAATTCATTTTTTGATTTTTGATTATTTTGATTATTCTTCTCGAAATTTATCGTTTCTCTTATGTCTTTTTTACTGGTTTAAAATATTTTAATTTTCTTTGAAGTTTCAAATTAATTTTAATATTTTTAAATCACAAAAGCAGAAGCCGAGTTTATAAGGTAGTGCTACTATTAAATAATTCAAGTCTTATAAATAGATACTACATTCCAACTGTTCCCATTAGAACTTGAGAGATAGTTTTACCTGCTCCATGTGATATATATTGTATTTTGGATAATTGAAGCTCTAGATATATGTTTGTAGTATTATACTCTTCCAAAGATTTTCGACCAATTACAGCCAATTAATTATTTAGCAGCTCATCTTTAAAAATTTAACCTCTATTGTTACTATTTTAATAATTATCGAAATTTAATAGTTAAACTTACAAGTTAATTTCTAAAAAGAAGACCTTAAAAAGACCTAATATATATTTGTCTTTAATATTATGTTTAAATATAATTTATAAATCTGAAAAAACAGATTTATTTTTTTGCTGTATAAATAAAAGATTTCAAATAAACATTGAATAAATTTGTTGATTATTTCATGACTTGATGGAATGATAATAATTTGTAATAGTAAAAAAGGTAAATAGGTGATGATTAAATTAAATTAAATAGTAAAAAAAGTGATGATTGAATAATAAAAAGTTAAAGAGTTAGAAAAATTTTCCTTCTTTTTTCCTCTCCTTTGTTTCTCTCTATTCTTTTAGAATTTAATGATGATGGTCATCTTGTGGGACACCAACTGGTTTTAATTTGAAAACATTACCACATTCCCAACATCTACCAACTTTATCAACAGTTGGTTTTAACCATTGAGTGTGATGAGAACCCTTTGGGAAACCAGTACAACCAACATATCTGTAATCATCATAACTTTCTACGATTAATGGGTTGGCCATGGTACCTCTGTATGGAACATCTAATGGTTTTGTGTCGAAGAATTCAATACCTTCTAATTTACCTAATAATTCTAATCTTTCTAAACCAGTAGCTTGTTCTAAATCAGTTGGGAATTCACCAGACTTAGCACCAGTACCAATCAATGTTTCTGGACCATTAACTTCAGCTAAGTTTTGGGCAGTTTTGTATTGGACTTGTTTTTGTAAGACTCTTGAAGAGGTAGTAAATAATCTTCTTGATGATTGACGTAATGAGAACATTATATTTCTATGTTATATATGATGATTTGTTGTTTTCTTTTTTGTTTGTGATGTTTAAAAAATCTGTTTTGGCTTCAAGTAAAATAAATAATACAGTTAGTTGATATAAATATGATCTTTGAAGAATGAACTATGATTGATATTTGATAACACTTGAAAAAGAGAGCAATATACTAATTATGAAAACACAACAATAATGTAAGTAAATTTACCTTTTATAAAATCTCTTTTTTTTTGTCGTTTTTGAAAATCGAAAGTTTTTTTTTTTTTTTTTTTTGGGAGAATTTTTTTTTTGTTAATTTTATTGGTTCTTTGTTGACTTCCGAATTTGGAAATGAAAGTGTTGTGCTGTGAGTACTTGTTTTTTTTTGTTAGGTGAAGTAACAATAGGAACAGGGATTTGTTACAGAATATATTAAATAGTATGATTTTGATAGTTAAAGTCAGTAAATTGTATAGTGTAGTATACATTGCAGAACTATATGTTGATTGCTTTGTTTCTATACTCATTAGCTATATAAATACTGTATATCATGGATCTTTGCTCTATATAGATTTAACAGTAATAATTCTAAATAATAAAGAGAGAATCGATGCTAATAAATTAAATTCTTAATATTTCTGCTCACAAGATTCAACAATATACTTATAAATGACTACTATTCAAACCAACAATCATAACTTTCAAATATTCTACTCATAAATCTCAATATTTCATCAAACTTCACTATTTATGTCAAGATAAAGAGGTGAAAAACAAAAAATTAAAATGAAATTTCATTTCTCCTTAACTTAAAACTTCTTGTTACAACAACGATTCCATCACTTTCAATTGTATAAAGATGGAAGCTCAAAGTCAAGATAATCCTCCAAAAGTACCAGAAGGTTGGTTAGCCGTCTGGGATGAGGAATATAAATGTTTCTTCTATGTCAATACTTTAACTAAAGAATCAAGTTGGACTTTACCAACAGAACCAGCAACTCAAAACTCTGCTCAATATTCTGCTCCAGCTGGTACTCCAAATGGTGCCAATGCTAGTGGCAATGAAAAGACTGGTTATGCTGATCAACAATACTATCAACAACAACAACAACAACCTCAACAAGAACAACAGCAACAACAACAATACTATCAACAACAACCTCAACAACAACAACAACAATATTATCAACAAGCTGCCCCAGTTCAACAAGTTCAACAACAACCTGCTCAACAAGAATCTTCTTCTTCAGGTTCTGGTAAATCTTGGTTAGCTGCAGGTGGTGGTGCTGTTGCAGGTGCTTTATTATCACAAGGTATTAGTGGTTTATTTAGCCATCATGGTGGTCATGGTGGTGGAGGAATGATGGGTGGAAATGGTATGGGAAGTATGATGGGTGGAAGTGGTATGGGAAGTATGATGAACATGATGGGAGGTGGTGGTGGTGGCCATCATCAAAGACCTCATGGTCCTCCAGGTGGTGGATTTGGTAATATGTTTGGTGGTGGAGGAGGAGGTCCAGGTGGTGGATTTGGTGGTATGTTTGGAGGAGGTGGTCCAGGTGGTGGTGGATTTGGAGGAGGACATCATGGTGGTCCAGGCGGTGGAGGAGGACCTGGTGGTTGGTAATTAAAATAACAGTATGATAATATAACTTATTTTAATTATTCAATTCTTTCAATTCCCAAACCTTTTAACTATTTCTTCAAATGTTTTTATAACTTTTACATACATACGAATATCATACAACAATACATTGTAGTTAATAACCAAACTTCACTTGTACAAGACATTAATGAAGTTTACAAATTTACAATACTTACAAGAATTTTAAACTTAGAAATAAAAGCATTATTTGAGTAAAATTTTTACTTATAATATATTAATTTTCAGATTATAAAACAAAACCAATCTTCAATATCTTATAAAGTTATAATATGTGAGATTTAAAAAAGACTTAATTTAAAAACTAAATACCTTAAATTTATAAAGCCTTCTTAGCAGCATCTTGAGGGTTAACTCTTGAAGCGTTGTTAGAGAATCTTTGTCTTGATGGAGGAGTTCTAACTTTTCTGTCAGTTCTTGATCTAACTCTAACAATTCTTTGATGAATAGCACATGAGATACAGTAGTGTAACTTGTTGTATAATTTTGGTAAAGCGTATTCAGCGTAAACAGAAGCTTCAGACATATCTCTGACAGCAGCAGCTTCAACAATGTTTCTGACTTGGACTCTCTTGATGGCCTTATCTTTTGGAACACATTTAGCACAGTTAACACATCTAACTGGTTTGACGTGACCTCTACCCTTCTTGTTTCTACCGTTGGAAGCTCTCTTTTTTGGCATGTTGACTAAAAATAAAAAGTAAATTTGTTAGTATAAATAGATTCCATAAAAAACACAAATCTGAATCTGATATAGAAAAAGTTGTAATGTATAAATAAAAGTATAGTACATCATCTGGATTAGTTTTAATTGAATTTGTATTCCATGATTCTCTCAATTCTTTGATTGTATTATATTATTTTTAAACTTGAGTTATTTTAGTGAATAATTTGTTCAATATTTTCTTACTGATTTGAATACTAAAAAAACTTTGCTGGTAAATGTCATAAAATTGGAATGGTTATGAGTCTGAAATTGTAATATTCTTACAATAAATCTATAGAATGACAAGTGTAGTAGTTTAATGATATCTTTGAATGTTTCTCTTTCAATCACCTTAAAATCAATCACCTAAAATTATTTTCATCAAATTTAAAATTTCATCAACACTGGACAACATAATTTGAAACACACATTACATCTATGATTGGTCTTGAATACTGTTTGTGAGGATACTATACTTCATTATAACACACCATCTTCTTCATATCATTATGGATAAAAGACATACTTAGTTATTGATGTTCTTTTAAAAAAAGTTCTGAGTTAAATTGTAAAGAGAGATTGAATTTTTTTTCTAGTTTGTGTTGTTTCTCCTAGTAAAAAATTGGCAGATTTGTATCCGTTTTCCTGTTTTTCAACACCAAAAATTGTTCCTTCTTCAACTTTTTGTTAGAACTGAGTCCTTTAAAATTAGAAACATCCAAACATTCTCAACTGTTTTTCACAAAAATAAAAGTGTGGTGTCGAGATGTAACAGTCACATAAATATTAAATAAGAAGCCCTAAACTTGGGTCACATGATCAAATTTGCCCTTGTCATCTCTTCGGAGTATAGACATTAGACGTATAGACCAAGTATGGAGTTCAAATTTATAGGGTAGAATACTACTACAACAAAAGTATATAGGACAATACTAAGGTATAATTATGACTGTTTATTAAAATATCAAATAGCTTTTATTAATTTGTTTGAGAATAGAATTATAATATGTTTGATAGAAAGAATGAGAAACACAAAATCTTTTTGGGTATATAAGTGAGGATAAGCTATAAGATTATAAGTTAGCCAATGTATTAGTTAATGCAATTCTTGAATATTCTCCTTCACTATCTTCACCAGCATCATCAGGAATATTTAAATCCTTTGTAGTTACTTTATATTCTGAACTATTTTCAACATCTCCTAAATCTGATTGATCCATAACCTCAATATTAATATCAACTTCACTTTCATTTTCACTTTGAGTTATTTCACCTTCACTTTGTAATGACTTTCTAGAACCTCTTGAAGCTTTAGATGAAGCTCTTGAAGATTCAGAGGATGATGATGAGGAAGATTCAGAAGAATAAGTTGTTGGTTCATTAACAATTTCAACTATGTCATCATCATCTTCATTTTCACTAACTTTAACAACATCATTATCAATTAATTCATAAAATAACATAAAAACACCACTAGTGTTTAAAACTTCTTCTTCAGTAACAACATTAATAGTTTCATCAGATGTATAGAACCAAATACCTCTTTCCTTTCTATATGTAATATAATGACCATAGTTATGTGTACCATAATGAACAATAATTGATCTTAATTCATAAACAGGTTCTTGTACTGATACATTAGTGTTAACATTTGGATTAAGAACATTTGATTTTAATGGTAATCTACCATCAATATTAATTTGATCAATATCAACTGTATAGTTTGATAAATTTAATTTTATTGGAAATTTAACCATTGAATTATTTTTCTTAATTGAATAAGTATTTATATCAAATACTGATCTATTTAAATGGATTGATAAAATTCTTGGTAATGCAGTTAAACCATTGATTGAAGTATGGTTTAATAATAATGATTGTTTTGATTTTGTAATTTTTTGAATCATATTCTTAGAAATATATTCTTTAAATTCTTCATCTGTTATACATTTTTGATTTAATGAATGATTTATTTTATCAATTCTTGATTTATAAAGTGTTAACAATTTATTAACATTTTCATTGTTTTCATCTGTAATACTTGATTCTAATTTTAAAACTTCTTTTTGTAAATTATCAACCATATGTAAACTACTACATCTATTACAGTTAACATCTTCAATTAATTCAGGTTTTAAGAAATAATCATTGAATAAATCATAAAGATCTAATTCACCATTAATATTATCAGCTGGTAAATTTAAACTTAAACTTGAGACAACGTTAAATCTAATACCACCATTTTCACCACATGTTAAACAACCTACTCTTTCAATAGTTATACCATCCATTGGTGTTAATAATTTAAATTCTTTAAAAAATGATCCTTGAACATTTGGATCTATTAAAGATTCAGGAATTTCTATTATTGTTTCCTTTTGAGATTTAATACCTGATGGATTTGATGATAATGATGATTTATGATCTTGTTCTAATTGTAATAAAACTAATTGGAAAAATTCTTGTGCATCTTCTTGATTATAACCAAAATAACTTCTCTTATTTGGTGCATTTTTTAAATTATCCATTAATCTTAAAGGATTATATATTTTGGAATTATTTAAATGACATTCATTGATTTTATTGATTAATGCTAATAAATCATCAGAGAAATCAATTTGGCCTTGTTTTTCATTGTTATTAGTTTCTGGATCATTTTCATTCTTTTCATCAATATTGATATTTGTGTTATCAAGATATAATGATAAATATTTTAAAGAACTTAAAGCTTGTAAAGTTGAATTCATAAAACAAGTATTACCATCATTTTCTAAACCACCAATGTAACCACCTCTTTTCAAGAATTTTTCATTATTTATTCTTCTATTATTTCTAAATCTGTTGAATCTACTATTTCTACCAAATGATTGCATTATTGTATTAAATATGTTATATTTTTTATTGAGGAAAGTTAAAACTAATAAAAGAGTGAGAGAAGTTAAAAGCTGTGGTGAATTTTTTTGAGTTATTTGAAGGAGTATGTTTTGGAATGATACCAAAGACATCTATAAGTTATAGGATATTAATAAATGAATGATTGATTGATTTAATAAAACGTTTCTTGATGACTTGTAGTTTTTGAATTTTTAAAGATTTTTTAAAGTTTTCAAAGAAATTTTTCTGTTTTGGTCACGTGATTCTGCTTAATTAAAATTTGTGTTAACCAGTTGTTTGATAATTTTTAATTTTTATGATATATATTCTTGGTAGATAATGTGGATATAATAAGAGTCACTTAAACAGGGGTTGGTATACCTTGTGAGTTTGCATTTTTGTAGATATGCCTTTGTCGTCGACTATTGTCCTCTTATTGACACGTGAATTTACAAAACCCCGAATTCTGCCATTTATAACCTTCAACGGTGTAACTGAACAATGACTTAAAACTTTAAGAAGAACTGATGAATAAGAGACTTGTACCGGTATATCAGACTACCAGTATACAGTATAGTAGTATACCAGTGTAAGTTCAGTAGTTATAAGTATAAATTATTAAATTTATACAGTTAAATACCTAATTAATACCTGAAACCCTGAAACCAGCTGAAAATTTTCACAAATTAAGTTCAAAGATTTACATTACTATACTCAATAGTGATACTGCTCTAGTCTCTAATACTATAATACTACAATACGTACAATAGCAATACTACATTACTGTTCATAAATTCCTAATTCCTAATTCAGATATATGTATTCTTTTTTCTGTAGACATTCCACACCTTCTGAGTTCTGGCCTTCTGGTCTCTCGGTTTAAGCTTGTGGTTACAATTTACATACTTAGCTATAACTTGGTCCTCAACAGAAATTCACCCTTTTTATAGAACTCCAACTGTAGAATCCAGAATACCTTGAAGTCCTGTAAAATTTTTGATTAATTGATCCTTAATGTTACTGTGGTCTAAATGTAAAATATATGCATATTAGATTTAACAGTATATGATCATATATATATTATATAGTAAAGATCAGTAACTCCAATAATCACTATTCTCAATCCCTTTAAATTGTTATAACAAGAGAACAAAACGATAAACAAACAACATTCTTTAAAGCAGTTCTAGTAAATTTGTTATAATCCTTTTTTGCTTGGTTCACTCAAGCCCTCAAGCCTACAAAGCTGGGAGCTGGGAGAGTTACCGGCTTTAGAGTTTTTAATATAATAATAATGATTCTTGTAATAATAGAAGAACAGCAAGGAAGTGGAAGCCTAAAGCAAAAGCCATGCTTATCCATTTCTTTTCAAAAAACGTAAAGAGGACATATCGATCTTTAGTTCTTAGGTGTATTTTATATGTGACAATATTCATTATTTCATTATTCTAAACGGTAATTGGTTAATGGTTTAAACACTTCAACTTTTCAATTGTAATTCCAATTAGACCAATAACATTTACCAATTACCATTTTGCAGCAGCCTGCCATTTAACATTTTACTATGTATTAACTATATTATGCATTAACACCTTAAAACTGTACTGGAAACTGGAAATCTGGATATACTTTATTATTCTATACTGTTGTCGAAGATTAGATTTGGGTGTCATAGCATAATTCTAAAATATATATATTAAACCCCATTAATCCAAGAATGAACATTAAATAATGTTTCCTGATATTTTCAAAATTAGTATCTCAAATTTACCAAAATGAGAAAGTCATTCGTTTATATTACACTAGCTGGTTTACTTGGTTCTACTTTAGCTATTGCTAATGCTGATGCCGCTGCCATCGCTGAAGCTCTTCCATGGGCCCAAGCTAATCCATATGCTGAAGCTGCTGCCTATGCCTACGCTGACGCTTTTGCTGAAGCTGTTGCTATTTCTCATCCAGATCCTGAAGCTTACGCTTTAGCTGCTTCTGCTGATGATTGTGCTACCATTGCTTGTCACGCTGCTTGTGGTTTAATGATTATCTATGGTGAAGAGTGTTCTAAAAACACTACTTCAGATTACTTTGGTCCATATAATACTACTTGCTTATGTTCTGATGGTTCTGATTTCTTATCATACTATCCATCTTGTATGAAGTGTGGTTGGACTTTATGGAAATATTATTCTCCATATTTAATTAACGCTTTAGAAGCTTGTTATTCATTAACTACAACCCTTTCAACAGAACCAACTGGTACAACAAGATGTTCAACTACTTTAACTAATGTTTATACCCCAGATTATGGTATTCAAGCTTGTGATTACACTGGTGGTTGTTCAACTACAACTACTGAAGCTGAAGAAACTACTACATCTGAATCATCAACTACTTCAACCTCATCAACTACTTCAACAACTTCAACTACATCAACAACATCAACAACTTCCACTAGTACAAAAACTACCTTATCAACACTTTCAACTGTTGTTGTCCAAACAGTCACAACTGATTTAGCTTACACTTTCTCCTTTGATGCTGAAGAATTTTCTGCTTGTTTCACAACTACTTCAACTTTCGCAACTACTACTAATAACCCAATTGAAATTGAATTTACAGGTTGGTCTGTTGAATATATTCCACAAGCAGGTACAAATTACACTTTCTATTATCTATTAAACTTCACCTCAGATCAAACTTTAGTTACTGATGTTCAATTCTATTATAACACATCTCAATCAGAATGTGCTTTACAAGAACCAACAGAGTTCATTGTTAATTTAGAACAAGGTATTATGATCAAAGCTACTGATGAATATATGTACCTTGCTTATGAAAATTTGATGTTTAGTATTACATATGATGGTGCAACATATCTATATGGTAGTAGTTGTTCAACTGGTTCTAAATATGTTCTTTCACACTTGGGTATGTCAAAGAGTAATTTTGCAGGTTGTAGGGCTTTCCCTATGGTTTATTTCCAATCTTGCCCAAGTACTGCTCAGACTGAAGATTATGTTGAAGTCTTTGAATTCAGACCATCTGCTAGTTCATCATCATCATCATCTGCGTCTTCAGAAACAAGTTCTTCTACTACTGACACAAGTTCATCTGCTACTTCAAGTAGTACAACATCAACATCAACTGTTTCTGAACCAACTGTTACTGGTTATTTAAAGAATGGTGAACCACATTGGGATGTTATCATTCCAGGTTCATATGCTACATGGATCGAAATTGAAGTTGAATCAAGTGAAGATTTAGATCCAACTAACTATTATTTCAGTTCAGTTGATGTCACTGTTGATGGTACTGATGCTAGTTCAAATGCTACTATCTCAGTTGATTCATCATCTTTCAGCGCTTCTTATGATGAATCTATTGATTCAGATTCAGAACTTATTTTCTCAATCAACACAGTTGCCACTGCTGGTGCTCCATACCACAACAGTATTATTCTATTAATTACTGAACCAAGTGGTAAGAAATTGGTTAAGAGATTCTTCATGTAAGAATAATATTAAATACCTGGTTTTATAGTTTTTTTTTCTTCTTTCTTGTTCTTGATTATCTACTTGTTTCAATTCTTTTGTTTCTCGATTGTTTCAAAACAATTTTGCTCCTTTATCAATATATACTCCTTATTGTTCGATTGTTTTAATAATCTTAGTAATAGATTTTCTGAATATTCACTAATGAACTGGCATAAAGCTATTGTAATGCACTTTTCATAATTCATAAGCCAGAAGACGTTATTGAGTGAAATTATTTTAACCTGTATGGAAATTACTATATTAGGAAATAGATAATTTCCTAATCCGGTGAAAATATTCAAATTAATATTTTTGTGAACAAGTTTAACTTAAATCTTCACCTTGATCTAAGTTTTGAATTAACTGAAGTAACTTGTTTGAACATATACTTCAAAAAATCATTCGATATTTGGTAATTAATGAATTGCATGTTAACTGGGAGTTATAAACTTATTTTTGGTAAATTCGTCTAGAGAAAGCTAACGCTGAAAAGTATTTCGACAAACAAAACCTAGATACAACAACATTAGTAAGTAATATTCTTTGTCAGACTAGGTCAAAGAGAAATAATTACATTAATAGTTTTTAAAGTAAAAATTAAAATTAGGTATATTAAGAAAGAAATAGATATTAATAAAAAATGTAATAATTTATTGCTAGGATAAAGTTATATTATATCAATAGAGCAACAATATTTCATGAAGAGGCGTTAGCTAATACCATCCTGTATTGTATTATTATTTGTAAACTAATATGTCATAATATCTATAACATTAGAGCAGCAACAGCTCCAGCAGCAGCACCAAAAATTAAAGCACCAGATGGGATTTTATCATATTGAGCTAAACCAAAGTTAGAAGTAGTTGAGTTTGAACTTGATGAAGTTGAGGAAGCTGAAGAAGAAGAATCGCTAGTAGTTGAAGAATCAGTAGAATCTGAAGCACTAGTAGAGTCAGCAGTAGCAGAAGCTGAACTAGATGAATCATCAGTTGAAGCTGAGCTTGAACTCTTTGTTGAATCTGTGTTATAGGAATAGCCAGAGACATGAATACCTGTTGCAGTTTCAATGTATTGGGTTGAACCATCTGAGGCTAAAACTGGAATAGTTCTTGTAGTATAAGCAGTACCAGTTAATGGAGTTGAACCTAAATATTTAGTAACAGTAACAGTAGTGTAGGTTAATTTCTTGGTGTAAGTAACCCAGTTTGAACCAACACCTGGTTCATCTTCTGATGTAGAGTTTGTTGAGTTTGAAGCAGCAAGAGCTGATGTAGCTAAAAGAATAACGTTGGAGAACTTCATTGTGATTTGTTATAAATATTTTAAGAATGATATTGTTAAAGAAGTACTAAACCAAGTTGAATACAATTTGAAGGAATTTTGTTGATATAAAGAAGAAAAGAAGAAAAGAAGATCTAGAAAATTTCTCAACTTCACAACTGTTTGGTTATTGTGTTATTCATAAGATGACCAATGTCCTATAAGCCTATTGGTTACAAGTTTCCCATATTTCATATTCCATATTCAAAATAGGAAATTTAATTAACTAACCAAAAATGGAAATTTTTCTTGAAGCTGTGCCCACTACTTCAGCAGTGCACTGGAATGATATTATGTTAAGATGTTAATGAGTGAAATAGTGAAATGTGATGGTATTGTTTAGTTTGTAATTTCTGCGTCTAGAGGATCTATCAAATCTCATCTAGCTAATACAAGATTAATTTCCCATTTTCCACAATTGGGAAAAGATGTAAGAAGCAAATTAAGATATTATGAATTATTAATAATGAATTACTACTATTATTACACCTCGAAGTGCTGTTATCATAAATCTAGTAGTTGCTAGGCTACTAGGCGGTACTCTTTAGAATAACTAGTAAATTAATTTGACCGAAACAAATTAATCTTGAAGTAAAGAAGATCTTAACTATTCGAAAGTTCAAATTGGAAAGACCTGTATGATATCGTTGGTTTTGGTGAATTTACCTGAAATATTTTGAAGACATGACGAGATGACGAGTACAACAGTACAACAGTACAACTGATCGGGTAGATTATACATTTAAGCTTGAATGTTTAAGCATAGTAATAACCTAAATTATCCTTACAGATTTTGTTTCTACTATCTTGGGATTAGAAATTTGAAAGAATTCTTCAATTCTTTGTTGTGATACGATAATGCTATAATGCCATAATGTTATGAATTATGAATTATGGTTGAATGTTGAATAGATAATTAATGAGGGATATTGAAAGTTGAAGCTTATATATGTTGTGTTAATTTTAGCTTAGTGCTTACAACGTAATCTAGAATTCTAATATACAAACAAATCTAGAACTACATTGGGTGTCCAAATAGCTTTTAATACTTGTGCTCCAGAAAGAAGAAGCTGCTTTTCAGAAATTATACTTAGTTTTTTCAAATAATGAAGCGTTGTAGGTTGTAGATTGTAGAGTGCTAGAAAAGTTTGTAGATCGAGAAGTCTCCATTATAATACCTTTCTCTTTGGTGTAAGAATTGACACAAATAATAATATTTCCTATTGTTCAAATGTTCAAACTTCAATTGTTCTTAATCGGGTTTACGTGGCAATTCCCTAATTCGGCTGCTCATAGTTAACAACTTAACAACAACTAGTGTACACTGTACACTGTAGCACTGTCTGTAGTATGTACTATGTAGTCTGTACTAGTAAAGAAATGAAGATTAATCTGATAAACAAGTAAACAAATAATTTACAGATCTGTCAATGATTGAATTAAAGGGATTTCAAATTAAGAATACCAGAAACTAGAAAGCGCTGAGAATTATTTTTGCACCCTAATTTAACCTTAATTTTTTTTTCTTCAAAGTAAGTTTAATTTATATGCTTAAACTGATATACATTGTTGGATATGAAGACTAACTGCTAGCTTATTAATCTATAATATCTACTCATTTATTTGGATATCAAGTTCAGCATATCTCAAAAACCATGTTCTCCTATGATATTTCTGGAGAAAAGTGATTGAAAAGTTAAGTAAAAAATTAACAAAATTAACACAATTAACTATATATTAAAATTAACGTTTTTTATCGGTTTTCGGTCTTAAATCTAATGTGGTTGGTGGTTGGTGGCATTATGAATTTACCAATATTATGAATTATGATTAAATTTTCATATCCCATGATTCACTAGAATACCTTTCACTATTCATTGTAGTATTCATGTATTCAAGTATTCAAGTACCTTTTCAACTAGTACCAGTAACAAAATAACAAATAAAATCAGAAAATAACCAATTAGTTAAAAGTTAAATTGTCCTTAATAATATGCTTATTCGATCTAGGTTGAAATTTGTAATTCTTATAAATCTCATGATCAATGTAAATTCGAATATCAACAGTTAACATGTTAAAATCAACACTATCTTTAACGCTTCGAGTTCAACTTCGACGACATATAGTTTGAAATATAATAATTACACTTATATAATATATACTATTCTACTTTCTACACCTTCATAATTCATATTGTCATAGTACTTGGCTACTTGCTAGTTACTACTATTGTTGCAAGCGACATTGAATCAATGATTCAATCAATAGTGATTGAAAATGAATACTGCGTAAAGGAAAAACTCTATACACAAATATTAATTTGGAAATTCTGGGCTCAGTAGTCAGTAGTCAGTAGTCAGTAGCCACTAGCCACTAGTACTAGTATTTGCTGTAATGCTGTAATTAACACTTTGACATGTTAACTCTTGCTCCATTCAAGGGACAAAGAACAAATAACTGTAACAAATTTTGCACAACATAAACATAATTTCTTCTTCTGGTTGTATCGTTAATCGTTAACTATGAAGTATGATAAACTGAGAACGTATATACTCTATATTACTCTATTCACAATTCACTACAAACCATTTTAAGCTTAATAGTTAAAATAAGTTTAATTGAAGCTTAGAAGTTAGAATAATGAAATTTTCAATAATCCAACTTTTATACCTAAATTTGAAAAAACCCTATTATTTTCTAGATTCTTTAATTTACCCAATACATAAAATACCAATAATTATCCAATAAAGAGCCACTTAAAATTTCCTCTTTCAGATTCCCCATAAGTTGCTCATCTTCACAATTGTACTATTTTGCTTATACTTCGATTTATAGTTTTGTTATAGTGTTATAGTGTAATCTCAATTCAAATTCCCATACTTCTTTCTTATTTTCCAACATTAAAATCCCAATTAACCTATCAAAGATAATTAAACTGTTCCAATTAAGTAAATTATTTACATTTTCCAAACTTTATTAGAGTAATAGTATAATAGACTCTTCTAGATGACGTATTATTGAAATATTCTCTTCTAATTTTCCTTTGTTGTTGTTCAAATGCAACCCAAAATCTTTCAAACGCTGTAATGGGAATTGAGAATTTAACCTGAACAATGCTACTGTTTACATTTACAAAAAGTTTTATTCAAATTATCTATTAGATCTCAATTCTCTGGTTAAACTGGTTAAGATATAAAAGAATTAAATTATCCACAAATTCAGCTGTTTCTCCAATTTACGATTTTCTTCTATTATTTGATTTATTCATATTCACTCGCTAAACTAATTACAAATACAATGAAATTCTCAACTACTGCTTTACTTGCTACCTTAGCTTCCATCGTTGCCTCAGAAGATGCTGCTGGTGAAGGTTCAAACTGGGTTACTTTCACCAAGAAATTATCATACACCACTGTTACTGTTACCAAATATTTAGGTTCAACTGCTTTAACTGGTACTGAATATACCACCAGAACTATTCCAGTTTTAAACTCAGATGGTTCAACTGAATACATTGAAACTGCTACTGGTATCCATGTCTCTGGTTACGTTTACGCTGATGCTACTTCATCTTCAGAAGCTGCTTCATCAACCGAAGCTGAAACCTCATCTTCAGAAGCTGCTACTACTTCTTCATCAGAAGCTGCTGAAACCACCTCAACTGAAGCTTCATCATCAGAAGCTGCTACCACAACTACTGAAGAATCATCAACTACTACTGAATTACCAGAATGTCCATCTGGTGCTGGTGAAGGTTCTTTATGGGTTACTTACACCAAAGATTTAACCACCACAACCATCATTGTTACCAGATATAAAGGTACTACTGCTTTAGGTTCAGGTTACACTACTAAGACCGTTACTGTTAACGGTGGTGCTTACACTGAAACCATCACTGGTATTGCTGCTTGTACTTCAGGTTCAACTGATTCATCATCATCATCAGAAGCTGCTGAATCAACCTCATCAGAAGCTGAAACCACTTCATCAGAAGCCGCCTCATCATCAGACGCTGCTACTTCAACTGAAGCTGAAGTTTCTACTTACACTGGTGCTGCTATGCAATACGGTTTATCAGGTGCCTTAGTCTTAGGTGCTGCTGCTTTATTAATCTAAGTTTAATCTTTTTATGTTTTTAGATCTTGACTTTTTAACTTTCTTTTAGTGATTGAATTATAATAATGTTTTGATGATATGATAATGTATCTAATAATTTTAATATTTGCACGGTATTGTTTATTGATTATTTTCTTATTACCTCACTTATTTTTATATATATCGTCGCTAGTATTTAAGAAAGGTTTGTATTTCTATATGATTATGAATAAACGTTTTAATAGTAAATAATTTTATTTAATCTTTCAAGAAGATCTTTGTAATATTGATATCTTTTTTTAAATCGAGCTACCATTCTAGTAGAACTTAATGTTGATAAGATTATTCTTCAATATTGATTTATTATAAGTAGATCTTGTAGATTAATGGATCAATATATAAAAGATAACAATGGATATATCATACAACTACTTAAAGACGATAATTACACATCACAAGACTAATTCATAAAAGCTTGTTCTTATAAATAATTTTAGCGTAAATTAATGAAAAAAGCAGAATATTACTGTACTCATAGAAGAAAATAGGAAACAAATGCAACTAGTACTACTAAGTACTAATTCAAGGATTCATAATCAATACAATTAATTATTAAACTCCAGGAACAATTAACTACAAACTAGTAGTCACTAGTTATTTGTGATAATATCAATTCTAACTAGCTGCTGGTGTCCAAATTTTGAAGGTTCACCACTCACCAGTCACCAGATCAAAAATTTTCACAATCTACAATTCAAGATCCAACACCTACTGAGGAGTGACGACTGGCAGACTTTCTACTACTACGCAATACGCAGTACGCCCTATGGTTGTTGTACTACCTACTAGTACTACCTACTCCCAGTCCCAGCTACTTCAATAGTTCAATAAGTCAATAGACAAAAAATAGTGAATAGCCAAATAGTATCATTATAATAATTGTTTTCTAAGCTTTATATGCTTTCTATTTTCTTGTCCTATTCTTCTATTCTTTATTCTTTATATATTGTGAAATGCTAATTTTTATAATTGCTTTTCTTAAGTCTTGAGCCTTTGTTTGCTTGTCTTCTTTGTTCAGTAGCTGCTTAGTTGCTTTGTTGCTTAATGCTTATACGCTGGTTATGGGTTCATCGATTCACCTCTTAAAATCATCTCTTCTTCAACTTCGAGCCTTTAAACTTCACCAGTATCAACTATAAAATATTTACTGAGGCTCTGTGAAAAATCCCAAAATCTAGACATAGAAAATTGAAAACTGTTGAAAGTAGCATAACACCTGTTTATGAAAACAATTTTTGGACAAAGGATTTATCGTTTTTATCTCTCATTGGACAAACCGAATAATACGACTCGGGAAACTCGAAAGTCATACAATAGAACAATGGACAATGCTACAATGTACCTACAAAAGCCCAAATTCAAAGAGCCAAATGACAAAAGACGAGGAAGAGAAGAGATAGCTCATAGCATCATAACCAGCAGTTGCTCAAACACCTTTAAGCAGATAGACTATATAGTATATATCACCGTATACTATTTGGCCAAGGTATATGGTATAAATCTAAAAAAATTAAAGCGTTATATACACTTCTATAACTAGTAGTATTACAGAATATACTTCAAAGTTCTAACTTATAACTGACAGTTTCACTTCTTTCGATGCACCACTGCAGCTCTAGTCTTAACACTTAACAGTTAACAGTTGCACTTATCGGTTTGTACTGTAGTACTACTACTGTAGTTTCTACTTTCTAGTTTCTTTTTAACTTGACACTTCTTGGACATTTATGTCTTATAGTTGGGAATTGGGAGTATTTTTGATTATTTTGGGTCAAAGTTGTTCCAAGTTCCAAGATTGGCGTACTTTTACTGTAAATTGTAATACCCTTTTCTTCACACCTCGACCAGCAAAAATTATTATCTCTATATATTAGAAAGAAATCACCCTTTTTAATCTTGAAGATCTTTTCTAAAAACTATCATAGTTAAAGATGAGAAAGTCATTCATTTATACTACACTTGCCGGTTTACTTGGTTCTGCTTTAGCTGCTCCAAATGCTGATGCCGCTGCTATCGCTGAAGCTCTTCCATGGGCCCAAGCTAATCCATATGCTGAAGCTGCTGCCTATGCCTACGCTGACGCTTTCGCTGAAGCTGTTGCTATTTCTCATCCAGATCCTGAAGCTTACGCTTTAGCTGCTTCTGCTGATGATTGTGCTACCATTGCTTGTCACGCTGCTTGTGGTTTAATGATTATCTATGGTGAAGCTTGTTCTAAAAACACCACTTCAGATTACTTTGGTCCATATAATACTACTTGTTTATGTACAGATGGTTCTGATTTCTTATCATACTATCCATCATGTATGAAGTGTGGTTGGACTTTATGGAAATATTATTCTCCATATTTAATTAACGCTTTAGAAGTTTGTTACAGTTTAACTACAACTTTATCAACCGAGCCAACTGGTACATTAAGATGTTCAACTACTTTAACCAATGTTTACACTCCAGATTATAACATCAAAGCCTGTGATTACACTGGTGGTTGTTCAACCACAACTACTGAAGCTGAAGAAACTACTACATCAACCTCATCAACTACTTCAACTACTTCAACTACTTCAACTACTTCAACTACTTCAACTACTTCAACTACTTCTACAACTTCTACTAGTAACACTCAAACTACCTTATCTACACTTTCAACTGTTGTTGTCCAAACAGTTACTACTGATTTAGCTTACACTTTCTCCTTTGATGCTGAAAACTATTCTGCTTGTTTCACAACTACTACACATATGGCAAGTAGTACTAACAACCCAATTGATATTGAATTTACAGGTTGGTCTGTTGAATATATTCCACAAGCAACTACTAATTACACTTTCTACTATTTATTAAACTTCACCTCAGATCAAACTTTAGTTACTGATGTTGAATTCTATTATAATACAACTCAACCAGAATGTGCTTTACAAGATCCAACTGAATTCATTGTTAATTTAGAACAAGGTATTATCATCAAAGCTACTGATGAATTTATGCAACTTACATATGAAAACTTGATGTTTAGTATTACATATGATGGTAAGAAGTATTTATATGGTGGTACTTGTTTAACTAGTTCCAAATATGCCATTGCTCATTTGGGTATTTCAAAGAGTAGTTTTTCAGGTTGTAGTGCTTTTGGTTCAGTCTATTTCCAATCTTGTCCAAGTACTGCTCAAACTGAAGATTATGTTGAAGTCTTTGAATTTAGACCATCTGTTGATTCATCCTCATCATCATCATCTGCTTCTTCAGCAACAAGCTCATCTGCTACTTCAAGTAGTACTGCCACAACATCTTCTGTTTCTGAACCAACTGTTACTGGTTATTTAAAGAATGGTCAACCACATTGGGATGTTATTATTCCAGGTTCATATGCTACATGGATTGAAATTGAAGTTGAATCAAGTGAAGATTTAGAACCAACTAACTATTACTTCAGTTCAGTTGATGTCACTGTTGATGGTACCGATGCTAGTTCAAATGCTACTATCTCAGTTGATACTTCATCTTTCAGTGCTTCTTATGACGAATCTATTGATTCAGATTCAGAACTTATTTTCTCAATCAACACAGTTGCCACTGCTGGTGCTCCATACCACAACAGTATTATCTTATTAATCACTGAACCAAGTGGTAAGAAATTAATTAAGAGATTCTTCATGTAAGAGATAATACAATTGATGAACACTCTGCATTATTACTGAAATTTATATATAATTCTTTTCTTTTGTTCTTTCTTTATTTGTTTTTGTTTTTACGACTGTATAGTTTCAATTGTTTTTTGATTTCTTAATTGTTACTGACTTTTATCATGAATTTATACCCATTGTTTAATAGTTTTACTGTTTACTTATCTAATTAGATGATTTTTTATGAATTTTACAAAAACCATGTATTTCATTTTGACCAACGGAAAAGTAATTTACGGCCGAATTCTTAATTAGGAAGGTATCACAACTTCATTTTTGTGGTTTTATTTTAACTGGACTCTGTTATTATTTCTTTATACTAAAAGAACTCAATAAAGAACCATAGCCTTCTTTATTGTAGAAAATAGAAATAGTTCTTAGATATTTATTAAATGTTCTAAATTCCCTCAAATTTCATCTCAATTTCTAGATTTAGTAACATTTTTATTGAAACCTCTCAAAAACATGAAATCAGAGATGTTTTGGATAGAATTACTACCTAATTAGGTGAATGGAAAGAAACATAAATCCATCAAGATGTTTTCAAAATTGGACTATAAAAGGAGCAGTTATTTCCCTTCTTTTTTCTGTTTTCTCAGTGTTAAACTTCACCCAAATCAACTTACATTCATTCTTTTAATTCTTTTAATTCTTTTAATTCCTTTGACTTTACACAAACTAACTTAAGTCAATCTTTTTATTACTTTAATTACAATTTACTAAAATGTCTTCCCCAATCTCTTCAATATCAGATGATCCAATTAACAATGAAGTAATTGCTCAACTTGAATTTGAATTCACTAATTTATTCTCTGTTGAAGAATTTAATGCTCTTAATGATTTTGTTAACGATCAAGGTAATGATAATCAAACTACAGAGAATGCTATTTCTACTTCTGATTTTGATTCTGAGTTTAACCAACTCGTTGCAGATGCAACCAGTACAGGTACTGTTAATAATACCAATACTGAACAATCAATCATTATAGCTGATGCTCCAACTACTACTACTACCACTACCACTTTCGCTCCTACAGCTAATGATCCTAAAGAGCTTTCTAATATTTTACCTGGAGTTGAACAACAACAACAACAACAACCTTCAATATTAGGATTTTCTTCCTCTTCTTCTGCTTCTTTGTCATCATTGTTTGGACCTACTACAAGTACTAATTTTGCTACTCCTACTAGTACTGCTAATGTTATATCAAACAAAAAGTTAGACCAAAGTGATGCTCCAATCTCTTTCTTTCACAGACGTGAAGATAAAATTAGAGATCTTTTAAGAAGTTTAAAGATTAAAAC